>JAIUCU010000177.1:0-118585 GCA_020226215.1 Sindora glabra
AATCATTCACTTTCCTGAAAATCATATTACAATGACAATATTGTTTGAATATAGTAAAAAAAAAATTAAATTTCAAAATTTTCAAAATTCTATTACTACAATGATAAGGTCAACAATACATGGCGCATGAGTCTTCGCTCCAATTACATTTCTCTAAGCATATATATTGACGATCATATCGTTGAAAATATATTAATTATAATTACTGCACTGTCCAAAAAATTGAATTTTTCATTACTATCTTCTCACCCTTGAGTGATGACTATGTAATCTCTGTAGACATGTATTTTTTCACAAAATTATTTATTATTCATTTTATAATTTTTTCCAATTATATTATTGTTTATGAGAAAAGTAATAAATTATACTTTACAAAATAATTTTATGCTCATCTTCTTTCATAAAACATATAAGTTTATAGATTGAGTATACAGAATAAAGATGAAAAAGGCATAATTATTTTAAAATAAATTACATTAAGTTTAAATTCTTAACTAAAAAATTCAAAACATGTATTCATGAATTTAATAGTAATGTGTTTAAAATTATATTTTTATCATATTAATTATTTAATATATATTAAAGAAATTATAGTTTTTAGTAAATATTTTAAAAAAAGAAAAATAATCATTAAAAATTATTCAAAGTGCTTGAAATATCATTATTCCATCTACTAATTAACTATTTTATTTACCTATAATAAAAATTAAAGTATTGGTATTATTAATATATATTAAATTTTATTTAAATTAATTTTATATATAAATTATTACAATTAAAATTTCTTAATTATTTATAATTTTTAATAACGTGTCTCTATTCCATTTATTGATATTATAGAACATTATTTGTTGTAGATCAAATTTAAACTTTAATATAATTCGCTACCTTAAACATTGTTAGTAAAAATTCTAACAACCAAAATTTATTAAATATATGATATAAGCACAATATTAATAAGAGTTAAATCTAATTCACTATTAGTATATTATTTTTAATAATATCAATAAACAAGATGATATGTCAATAAAAAATTAATTTTTATTTTATCAATAGTAAATAAATTTTAACTATTTTTATTTACATATTAACATATAAATAGGTAATAATATAGAATTAATTTATATTAATAGTATATCAAATTTAAATGTTATTAATAACGTAAACTTTTAAATTGGTATTAAGATATCTTTCAATTTGTTTTATTTTTTTATTTTTTAAGTATCAATGTAATTTATTTTTCTTTTCATTTTTTCCTTCTTTTCCTTCTCCCTCCTTTCTTCTTTGGCATCGACCGCACGCTCACCTCTGGAAGCTTCTTCTGCTGTCTCCCTTACTCACACCCGTCTTGCTTGGACGCCATTACACCCTCTCACTTCCAGAAGCTTCTTCTACCGTCTCCTCTTACTCACTCCGTCCCACTTTTATTATTATATTCAACGAAATATTCAAAATCAGGAAGAAAATTCAATTGATATACATTTAATTTAAAATATAAATTTAAAAAGTAATATAAAAATAAATAAGTGGAAATAAATAAATTTATTTTTAATTCTTAATATTTTAGAAGAAAATATAATATTTAGATAATTAAATCAATCAATAATTTCTATATTAAAATTTTAGCATATTTAAAATATTTATATAGTAAAAATAAAATATGTTACATTATATTTATACTACTTAGTGATATTAGTAGATAAAAATATAAAATGAAATAATTAGAAAGAAAAAATAATGCATGCCATATAAAGTAATAAGATAATAGAATGCATTGTTAAGTAATTTAGTTATAAAATCTTTCACTTAATTAAAATAGCTTTGTAATAAAATAAAAATATATTATGTTATATTTATATTATTTAATGATATTAGTGTCTAGATAATATGAGTAAATATAAAGAAAAGAAAAAACATATAATTAAATAAATAAAAGAATAAGAAACAATGAACTATAAAGTAATATATATATATGATTTACTCATTAGTAAAATTGTATGCAATAATAATCTCTAAACCCTTAACCTTTTGAAAGGCTTGCTATGTCAAACTGCAAAAGAAGCACATATTATTAAAGTAATCAAGCTTTTCATTACACTTAAAGGACTAGTAGGAAGAAAGAATATGTATTTTTATGAAAGTTAGCTAATAATGGCCTTAAGAGTAGAATTGGTTGCCATGGATATGAAAGCCAAGAATTGCTTTCATAATATGAAGACAACCATTATCAATGTTCATTTTTTCCATTATGCAGCCACCTCTGAATACTTAGTTCTCTATATTTGTTCTTCTAATATATAAAAATTATCACAAAATTTAAGATAAAATGCATCTAAGAATATATATGGCATAACCATTTTACTATACAATTATAAAATTACTAAAATAAATGTAACAATAAAATTTTCAAAACTAATGTAGTAACAACAAAACCAATAAAATTTCTCAAATTAACAAAATATTCCAATCACACATTGAATAGATATTTATAAAGCAAATAAATAAAGGTAGCAACATCATCAAAATTAAGCTCATTTCCATGGTAGAATAATGTCAAAAATGAAGAAAAGGCAATGGTAGGCAAGTAAGGTAGCACAATTTCTACATTTTATAGAACCAAATAAAAAAAAATATGAGAGAGTAATAAAAGAATAATAATAAAAATATAAGACATACACAATTATACTTTTTGAAATGGTAGAAATAGTGTTCTCACTCTATTCTCTCTTTGCCTCTCTAGTGTTGATGATGTGGAAATAGTTGTTTGAGTATTTGTAATGCATTCTTATATCGATGATATTTTTTTCATCATTAGTAAAGGCCTTATCGTGATGACAATGACGTTGGTAAATCAAAATCTTAGTCTTCATTGTGTGATGTATAAAATTTTGGCTATGACTATGTCTTCTCCATTTCCCCAATCTAATTACAAAGTTGTTCACAAGTCAAAAACTCAATTATCACCATCTGATTTTTAAAAATCGAGGCTCTAATTGCATCCTCTCAATTTCTCCAGTAGCTTTATTGAAATGACAGAATTGTTGATAACCAAAACTCAATTGTCACTATTGATCTCCAAAAATATGGCTCTGACTGTGCCTTCTGCATTTCCATAAACAACCTTATTGCAACGACAAAATCATCAGTATAAAATTGGTGGAGATTGGCGCCAGATTATTTTTCCCAAGAATATATACCAACAACACTATTGTCTTTATTGGTTCAGATTTTAATTAGTTCATTTCCAAATTAACTCATTCCATGTCTATCTACCAAATATATACTGATAACAGCGTCATCACTATGGAGATATCTTAAAAAAATAATTACTTCATTTTTCAAAATATTAATTTTTTTATTTTTTCCTCTTTATAGCAACTACATTGTCGTCGGTATATAGTTATCACACACATTGTTGGTGCTAAATCCCCCAGCTTACAGCTTTTACACATGTAACAATAATGAGAAAAATGTCCTCAATATTTGTATCATTGCAATAAGTTTAACTTGTTGTAGTGAGGATTTTATTTTGTTGTTTTATATTTCAACTTAAGTTATAATTATATATCTTATTTAAATATGACTTTTTAATCATATAAAACATTTTATTCAATTTTTTTGATAAAATTAAATGTCCTACTTTATTAAGATTTTTCTTTGTAATTACACAAATTACCAGTATTCCATTATCAATATATCTAGTTAGATTTATTTTTTAATCTTAAGTTAATTTATAATTAAATAATTGGTGTGATAGCTATTTTTAATTAGTACATATTTTTATAGAACTTTATAATATTATACATGTTTTTAGATGTGCATTCCTGAACTTGAAATTAAATATTGAATTCTTAAAGCAAAATAATAAGTATTTTAGATGTGTATAAATTTGCATTATTTTTGCAATTTTAACTTAATTTGTGCAATAATTTGTCATCTTATATTTTGAAATTTTAAAGTATAACCAAATTCAATGAAATAATTTATTTTTATTTCTTTAAATGGTTGAACAATTTTTAAACATGCATTTTGCAGAAACAATATGGAACATTATATATTTCCTATGTTGTCCTTTTAAACGATAATCCTAAATGAGTAGATCACATTTTATTGTGAAATTTATAGTTAAATTATATGCATATTTTGTGATGAAAGTAATAATTTTTTTTAATTATATCAAGCATTTAATAATATAAAATAGAGTTGCGTCATGCATATATGGATGGACAAAAAACTGTTCATTATAATATAAAAAAATCAAAATTTCTATTTTTAGCTAATTTAATATAATTTTTTTGTCAAAAATATTTCATTAGCATTTAAAATTTTAATTTAGATAGATATAATATATAATTTTTAATATCTTTTAGTAGAGAAATGTGTTATAAGTTATTATTTGAATTTTACTATTCTTCGAGGTGGATTGAATTTATAAATAGTAAATATTTTTAATTTTAAATGCATAACAAATTTTGAGGCATATATATTATGTGTAGAAGTAGCTCTTTTAATAACTCTTGATCAATGTAATTGCAATGATTAAATTTGAGACATTGTTATATCTAGATGTAACATGTAACATAAATAATATTTTTATTAGAACTACTAGAATGTGAACTATTTATACTGCATCCAATCATATCGAAGTTACTGTGGGAATCTCTTATTAAATAATAATAAAAAATCAATTTAATCTAAATAAATAACTATGGATAATTATTTATAAGAGTCATGATGAAAAAAATTTATGCCTATCATTAATGACTATCATAAACAATATAATTATTTAAAAATGTTATTGATCAATCTACTTATATTAATCGATATTAATTTTTTTGACAATTTCAATGATATACTTTCTGATATGTATCGTTAACAATATAATTATTTAAAAATGTTATTGATCAATCTACTTCTTATATTAATCGATATTAATTTTTTTAACAATTTCAATGATATACTTTCTGATATGTACAATTAATTTCAACGTATTATACTTAAATTACTCCTTGTTAGCTTTAAATTTGTTACAGTAACTAATTTGACAGGCGGGATAAGCCTCATATATATATATATATATATATATATATATATATATATATATATATATATATATATATATATAATATTTTATATTCTATTAAAATAAATGATAGATTAAATTATAATGATAAAAAAAATTATTTTTTCAAATCATATATTATTAAAATTATCTTAATTAATTTAGTATATCATATTGTTTCATATTAGGTAGAGGACTTTCACTAAACGAAATTCATATTTACATGAAATATACTATATTAAATTATTTAAAATAAAATTTTAAATACTAAATTACCGACGAGTTTGGATTCAATGCAATAGCTACTTCTGATCATTTGAATGAGCGAGCCTTGCATTTTCATGGGCCCAATACTACAAAAAAAAAGGAGAGATTTAAAATATTGTATTTGATTATGTAATCAATTTTTCATATATATAATGTGTGAGGAAGTTCCTCTATTTATTGATTTTTTGTTCAAATTTCTAACTTTATTTTTTATACTTATTTTGCGCTAAAACAATTTTTTTTTACTAAAAATTTGGTCACTTATATGTTCTTTATATTTTTGTGTATTAATATATTTTTTTTAAATCTTGGTGCATGCATATTTTGCAACAATTAAATTTTTAATGAAGAACATTGAAATACAATTTCCCGAGTATCAATTTCATATATTTTAAATATTGAAAATAATAAAAGAAATTTTTTTTGTAGTTAAAGATATGTTATTAATTGAACTAAAAAAATTAAAATTATAAAATTATTTTTTTATCATTTCATTACTATTTTATCCTCAATGTAATGCTTTTTAAATAATGTTATCTAATTTTATTTTTTGTGGAATAATATTTGTAATTATTTATAAGCTAATAAGCTTTATATTTATGATGGAACTTGTAAAACCTTCTTGTGTAATTCTCTTTAAGCAACTTTGCACTTTAAGGGTGATATCATTTTGAACATTGCATCAAACGGAATTGCATCATTATTAATACTTGAAAGAAGAATTGCTCACTCCAAATTCCATATTCCATTATAAATCAATGAATCATCAAGTAACCTTAGTCAAGGTAGTAAAATGATTAAATTTTTAATCAAAACAAAGATTATCATTTGGAATGAATCTCTAATAAGTAAAAAAAATATGTTTTGAGGTGTTTGATATATTTTTTAAAGATATTTTAAGATTCTCAAATCTAGACAAAGTATGTGTCAACCATTTGAAGGGAATGTTGATATACTAGGTGGTGGTTTCAAACAAATATTATCAGTTATTCCAAAAGACAGTAGACAAGATATAGTTGATGCAACATTCAATTCTTTTTATTTTTGGAATTTTTGTTAGATCTTTACATTAATATAAAACAAGATGTTTTTCACTAAAGTTAAGGGAGAAAGTTTAGATGATTCTAAGTGTAAATAATGAAAAAACTAGAGAGCTTAATGATGGATAAACTAAAATTGAGATTTGAGAAAATTTTGTTAATTGATGATTTTGAAAATCTAATTACTTCAATTACTAGCACTATCCATCTTTTTTTAACAATAGAAGGGGTTAAGCCATAAGACAAATGCACACGAGACTCAATGATTGAACCTTAAATGCAAAGAAAGGTATAAAGCCTTCAAGGTACATCAGATATCACTATAATCAAAGGCTTTT
Source organism: Sindora glabra (assembly GCA_020226215.1). Lineage (NCBI taxonomy): Eukaryota > Viridiplantae > Streptophyta > Magnoliopsida > Fabales > Fabaceae > Sindora > Sindora glabra. The sequence goes on from JAIUCU010000177.1 coordinate 6,708, forward strand.
AGCAATATTTATCTATCTTTTCTATTAAATATAATGACATTTGTTACTTATAGGAAAGTGCAAAACTAGCACTTGCATAAAATATCATTGATTTTATGAACAAACACAATAATACATTGGATACCATTTATGGCAACAACTTTCAACAACACTTATCCATTTGATGCTTCTCACTTACAAGAAAGTGCAATACTATCACCTACATCAAATGTCATTGATTCTATGAATAAATAAATTTTATCTTTCTAGTCAATTAAGAGTCTAATGCAGTAGTGACAACCTATACAAAGAAAATGAAATGCTTAAATCACCTACTAATTTATACACTTCAGAATACTTGAACACCATTAAATGCCTTGGTATTTATAATCATGAATTAATTTTAAAGGTTCTTATTCCAATGATGTTAAAAATATTGATCAATATTTAGTTCTCTACAATGGCACTAGACTAATAATTATTGAATTGACTAACTATATTTTCAAGGAAAAATAAGTCCAAAAAGTGTTATAGAGGACATTGTTTACTTTTGTAGAATGCTCTTGATTCCTTCAAATCTAAGGTTACCTTTTATATTTCAAAGATATAAATTTATAATAACTATTAGCTTCACGATAATAGTTAATAAAAATTAAGGACAGTCACTTTTTTTATGTTGGCATCTATCTACTTAATCTAGTATTCAGTCATCGCTAATTATATATATAGTGCAATTTTGAGGGTGGGCAACAAAAAAAGATTAAAGATTGTGATTGTGATGGATAACTTACAAATATAATAACACACGTTGCTTCCGAAGAACTATTTCAAAATCTCCAATAAGGTATGAAAATTCTTATTCTAAATTATAATTATCTTAATTGATTACAATATTTTCATGTGCATTATATAGTATAAGTGTATTTTTTATTTTATCCTTATTAACATTTATGATTGACAAGTTAATTTTTCACATGATTTTATGTAAGAGGTGATTAGAACTATTGGATTGAGAAAAAAATGTCTAAATTGAAATTCATATGAAGTATGAAAGTTTGATAAATTATTTTTTGCCACATTATCTGGAATTCCATTTTACTTCAAATTTTGGCAATGTAATTTTGGCAAAATTGAGAACAAATGCTCTCACAGCTAATAGATGAACAATTTAAAAGAATTTCTCCAGATTTCCTTACACTTTAAATATTATTCCTTTTCCTTTATCTTTTTATTTTAATGCAATATATATTATACTATCCCATGCAAAGCACAAGTTTACCACTAGTTTATTATTACATTATTAACATAGAGTTTGATCCATGCCACATCATGAGGTGATTGGCTTTACCATATAGTATCATAAGGTGAAATATTTTCACATTTGTTTCAACTCTACGATATTAAAAAGAATAAATTAACATCTTCTTATATCAAACTTATAACCTCTAAAACGAACTCCCTAACTATTTGATTGTAATTTTGCAACCTTTCACTGTAATAAATAGTACATAATTATTATTAAATTTAATAGATAGTTATTGTTATAAATAAGTATTATAGTTATAAATTTATATTAATGATTAATAATTTAAATTTCAATATTATTTTAATTTAAAAAAATTCAATCCTAATTTTATATTCCATGTGGTATGTGTACAATATTTTTAATGATGGAATAACATCTATAATTTTTACTTTTAGAAGAAAATTGTTTATTAAAATATATAATTTAATTATTAATAAATATACTTAAAAATATTAGTTAATTATTAAGATTTAATTTATATTCAACTGACTAAACTTGCATTACTTTACTTTATCATTAAATAAGAAGATAACATGTCAATAAAAAGGTTTTGACACTAATAATGAATTAAATTTAAATCCTAGAGTTATCAATATATGTAGTAGCATTAATTTATAAAATTTTTATTTATTTTAACTAAAAACAAAAATAAAGTTTACATCATTTTTTTAATATGATTGATAATACATATTAAAAGAGTAATATAATATCATATTATTTTTAATTATTTTATAACAAATCAATTAAGGGATAAAACTAATATGATTGGATTTGATTGAAATAAATAATTGTATATAAATAAATATGAATATTAGGAAGAAATTAGGGAGTATGCATATACTATTAAATACATATCCAAAAATGAATTTTTACAAATGAATCAGTGTCTTTAGATAAAAGTTATTCAATGGTATGTCTCTTTTGCTTAAATTTATATTAAACACATGTATTTTTTAAAATTTTTAGAAGAATAGTTAAACTAGTAGAATCGTACATACAAGGACTAGTAATCAAACTCTAAATGTATTCGAAGGCACAAAGTTTTCAAAGGATATCAGATACTACTTGAATCAAAGACTTTTAGCAACATACTCATACACACATATTGTTATTAATTGATAATACTAGAGGGAAGGCATAGATTTCATGTACTAATTAATGGATTATACAACCAATTTGTATAATTTTGTATCTATTTTATATTTAGATTAAGGATTAATAAATTAATAGATTCAATATATAAAATAATTAGAGAAAAATAAGTGATGTATAGAGACACAAAAACTTAGTTAATAATGCACTTCAACTTGATTATTATTTTTACTTATTAAAATTTTTATTCATAATCCATCTTTAGTATAAGAAAAACAAAAACACATTGCTTTCCAAAAAAATAATTTTATGTTTCAAGTCCCCTTATTGATAGTTCTATAAGAATAAAAAAATAAAAAAGCTACATTTTTTAAGTGATAAACTTTTTTTATTTTCCATATTTTTTTAATCTTTTCTTTTAAAGATGCCATGATAGTTTCTAATTTAATTGAATTTATATGATTGTAAATTGATTGTAAATTTTTATAATATTCATTAATGAATCAAGCCAATAAATAAATATAAAATTAAATAAACCTAATTTAAAAACATTTAACATATAGACTTTTTGGATCATAAAGTACCTAAATAATTACTAAATAATTAGAATAAATAATATATTAAAATATTTAAACAATAACAAATAACTTTTTTATCCTTCTGATCATAATTGTTAAAATACTTAGATAATTAAAATCTTAAAAATGAATTCTTTGAAATCATAATTGGTTAAGTAAAAACTTACATACATGTATTATTATTAAGTATTGAAAGGAAGATATGGATTTGTTGCAATTATGTTTTTATGTTTTCTTTCCAAGGTCCTATGATGGTTACTAATTTCATCGAATTTGTATTTATGTATAATATATGATGATGCAATTTTTTATAATATTCATTAATTGTTCAAACTAATAAATAAATGAAATTACATATTTTTAACTTATAAATTTTTTATCATACAGTAAACTAAGTAATTACTAAATAATTAGATAAGTTAGTTATTTATTATTCTCATGATAATTATTAAAATAGTTAGATAAGTTAAAATATTAAAAATAAATTCTTCGAAATCATAACTCTATAAACAAAAACTTTACACACATGTTATTATTTTAATATTAAAGGGAAGATATAAATTTGTTGCACAAATTATTGGATTACAAAATCAATTATATAATTTTACATTGATTGCATGTTTAAATTAAAAATTAACAAATTAGTAGATTCAACACACAAATTAAATAATCAAAGAAAATCAAGTGATGTAGAGATACACAAATGTGCAAATGCTCAAGTATTAGTGCGCTTCTTAATAAGGAAATATTACATTTTGAACTTAATTATTGCCATTACTCATTAAAAATTTTATTCATATTTCATGTTTAAATTAGGGTTTTTTAATAAATATATGCGTTTCATTTTAAGAAAAAATAAAAGTATACTATATTTTTAAGAAAATATTTTTAATTCAAGTCTTATGCTAATAGGTCTACTAAAAAAATAGAAAAAGTTAAATTTCTTAAGTTTTTTACTTTATTCATGTTTTTACCTTTTCTTTTAAGGATCCTACGAGATTTGTTAATTTAAGAAAAAATTAAAATTTAATCACTTATAATTTTACCCTTTTTACTTAATACATTTATAGTTTTAAGTGTTATAATTTACCTATTCATACTTTAAATTTTTGGTATTTTGCCTATTTAAACTAGTTTTAGTCCAAATTTAATAGAAAACTCACATGCCTTGCATTTGATCTTTATTTTTCTAAATTTTGACTCAATTTAATGCTCACTTAAAATCAAATTACCTAAAAAAATTTAATTTTATTGAAAATTCTTTTTCTACACTTTAGCTCACAATTACTAAATAGATGTCAAGTAGGATTCTTTTTAAGAAAAATTAGTTTAGAGTGGACATTAATTTGAGTAACAACATGGGAAAGTAAAGATCATTAGCAATGCATACGAGCTTCGTTGTTAAATTCTAGATAAAAATAATTCAGGTAAGTAAAATGCTAAGGATTCCAAAGCACAAGTGGGTGAATTGTGACATTTAAAAACATAGGCAAATTAAGTGAATAGTGGTAAAATCAAGTATAAATAAAGTATAATTTTTCTAAATGTAAACATCATTTTATTTGATTGAAAACGTTAATGCAGAAGCATGTTGAAAAGTCAAAGATCAATGAAGTTGTGAATTAACCTAACACAAGTATTTCCAGTTCTTATCTTTTAGTTTAGTCTTTGAGCGAAGGTGAGAAATGATTTTGGAAATAAGGGATAATACTAATCATATAATAGTTAGAATAATCACTCCAAACATATTAAAAATATCTTATAATATATATACTCCCCTTTCTTTATAATCTTATCAAAAGAGTAAAATTAAATTGTGCAATCTTAAATAATTCCTACAAGAGGCTACAGAAACAAAAGCTCTCATCCCCTAATACAAGGTAGTTATATGCCTTAATGATTTGCTCAACAACTAATTACAATTCTTGTATGACATGAAATCTAACTTGATTAGGAAAAAATTGTTAATAAGATAGATTAAGCATAATCAATTATCAAGCAATGTTAACAAATATAAAATGAAATGTCTATAATCAATTATTTTAAAAATCTATTATTACTAATTACTAATCAATAATATTTATAATTACTTATTCTCTATGCAAAACAAGTTCAGTCACTGATTGATTACAATTAAAAGTTGAGTTCATTCCCAACACTATTGGAAGGGTGGATTCCTTTAAAAAGTTGAAGTTTTTGAATAAAAGATTGCGTATATTTCCTCTAAGATTCAAAGATATCAACAAAATAAGATATGGATAGAATCCAAATCTCGAAATGACCTATCTATCTTCTCTCCCTCTCTTCTTTAAGAGTTTTATGTTTTGCCATGGCTAAGTTAAAATTAAGCGATCATAACTTAATTTGTTTAATTGTAGTTTATTTGTCATGTTGAGTAAATGTTAAGGGAATGTTTAAGAAACATAATTGTATCCTCTCACCTTTTTGTGCATGTATTCTCCATACTTATAGTTCCAATTTTTTTCATTTGGGAAGATTTCTTCTATATCCATTTTACACCATATTTAAACTTTTAATTGTCAAGGTAGAATATTTCTTTTGCGTTGAAGGTTATTTGACAGTTAACATTCACTTATTTATTTTTCATTCTATTGTTTTCAAGCTACAACTTTTTAATTACTAGGGTTTATTTTTTTCTCCTACATAATGAATGTGACATAAGTTTTCTTTCAATTAACTTCAAGTTACAACTATCCAATTAATAGGATATAATTTTTTTTCATGCATAAGGAGGGTGACATGAGTTGAGACAAAAGTGAAAGAACGACTTCGCTGCATTTAATACACTTGTATTCACTAAGTCAATCATAATAGAAAAACATTATTTTTTTATTAACATTAATTCATTATATCTCATTCATTTAAAGCTATGTTCCCTTTCTATTTAACTTAATCACTCAATATTTATTTGCAGGACAATAAGTTCAAAGTGAATTCAAATATATGAATGATAGCAAAAGGAAGAAAGAAAAGAAGGATTAACGTTTTCACCCAACAACCTATGCAAAATTTTAGTAGCTTTTTTTTTTCCCATTTAAGTTACTGAAAACACCTTCAAACTCCATCTACTTTTAACAAGTAGAGGATGTGTTAAGAGAGGATCCTAGCCACCAATTTTACATTATTTACGCCTCCAAGTTCCATCTACTTTTAACAAGTAGATGAATGAGCTAATAAGGGATGCTGGCCTCAATTCCACATGGGGTTCACAATATATATGCTTATATTTCATATACAAATAGCAATGATTACTTTTGAACTACCAAGCTCAATTTGCAGATTAGTCATTCACTTAATTGTTGATACATGTTAAATGTGCAAGGGTTCTTTATGCACTGGATGGATGATTATTGCCCCTGAAGTGATTTGTGTGACTCAAATTTTCATGGTTTAATAATTAATAACCATTAGAAATAAGGTATAGCTAATTATAACTAATTAAGGCATTCAAATATGCAATGTAACAAAGGATGCCATCCCCTAATTGATATAAGTCAATTCATAGGATATCAAATGTAAATAATAGTCATAATGTGCTCAAAACAAGAATTATTGATGAACTAAATCTTTTGACCATGCCATGTGTATTCTACCACTGAAATAATAATTAACTAGTTATAGGTAAGAGCAGGAAGATAGACCCTATAATGGTAGTCACCTGACTATTCCTTATGTATTCTACTTATGAAATAGAATTAACTAGTCATGGATACCAGCAAGAAGATAGATCTTGCGAAGTCTAGGTTTTCTGATCTTACGCTTACAAGCAGGGTATTTATGTTGAGCATCAATTACAGCCAAGATGCACTGCTTGCAAATATATATGACCACATGTGGTTGATGTCTCTTCAATCATGGTTTCATAGCAGATAGCACAAGAGATTGGTGACTTCTTTTGGGGTGGTGCTCTAGTTATAAAATCAATTCTCCATCACAAAAATATCCATTATCAAATTCAAATCACATCTACTTATATTTTAGTGATATAATTGAAGGCATTCTAAAAAGTTAGGTTCAAAATTCATTTAAGCAAAAATTAGATGTTCTATCTAAATTTAAGGCAACAATAAATATTGGAATGATGATAATAAAATAATTAACACAAACACAAGTTGCATGGCAAATCATTTGATTACCATGCATAATAGAAACTACTTGTAAAGTTAAATTGGAACATTAGCCACCATGATGTCAGCCAAAGAGAGAAAATAAATAAATTAGGTGAAAACCATATTATGAAACTAGATTCAAGTACAAAAACACACATACAATTTGATAAATAATAATATTGAAAAAAGTATATAAAATAAAATGCACAAAATATGGAAATTTCTTCAAAATTCAAGACTTTGGAAGTAAATTTCAAAATGTAGCTAGTTGACGATGATTAAGTGAATGACTAGGCTAATTGCATGAATATAGACCAAATGATTGTATAAAAAAAATGACTTAAGGATATCATCTTAGACATGCTTATGGCCAAAAAGATCATAAATTTATAGATAATGTCAAAAAATACCTACTTACTAGGCATAAAGTAACCACCTTAAGAGTAAGGACAAACTAAGGATATACAATAGCCAAATCATATGTTTAAAGATAAGTAAAATAAAATAAAATAAAAGATAGAAACAAATTATTTAGTAGTTTGTTCATGTCATGTAAACATCTAAGCAATTGAAATTATGATGCATCATAGTAGTTAAACTTCCTTATTTCCATGACTCCTATGGATGTAAGAACATTTCATAGTGAAGCTCAAGAATTATCTAAAGATTTAGCTAAATTTGAAATACACTGAAAAGTATAAAGTATCAAAGTATGTGTCAACTTAATTTAAGAATAAGAAAATAATTATGGGCTTAAGCAATGAGATAATAAATAAAAATAAAAAAGAATAGCAAGATTTGTTTACATAACTACGAATAGTTCTATAATTTTTAGATTTAGCTCTTTGGCACTAATAAGAATATAATGAACAATAATGATGCATGCAATAACCAACAAACAAATAGGTTAAAGTAAGTCAATCTCAAGACAACAAATGAAAAAAAGAAAAAAAAATAATATCAGGATTAAGATGATACAGAGAAGAGGAGGCTTTATACTGACCGTTTGTCTACTATTCAATCCCAAACTTAGATCACAATTTTCATTTATACCTTCTTGTGTAGTACTTGCCCACAATAACATTTTTGTTGCATCTTTTAATGCTTAAACCAATTAGGGAAAATTAGCAAATGCATCAATAAAAGGATAAACTAATTACTAATTATGACACTTTGAATTGTTATAACATTTAAGAATTTCAAACTTATGACACAGGGAGTTTATTTATAACAATTTTTGTAGGGAATATTTCAAATAATTTTATTTTTTATTCTAGATATTTTTCAAGTAATTATGGTATAAGAAGAAATCAGGTATAACATTATAAATATTCTGGAAGGTTACTTATTATCACACAAGTATGATTTCTACTGATAAATAGACCTATAATGTGTACATCCAAAAATGGACTTATATTCTGATTTATAATTTCAAATCAGAAGGTCTAAAACCTAGAGTCCAAATTTGTATTATCTAGTGTGTGTTATTTCATAATTCGCTAATGGTATAAGTGATAGCACAGCCTCCCCATTTACAAAGTGAGTGACAATGAAGAGAGAGAGCATGATTAACTCAGCTTGGATAGGCTTAAAATTAATATCATCCTTTGTACATATAACATGCAAATTTTAAGCATCTATTAATTACCTGGCCTTTAAGTTTCATGATTATGTTTGCCTTTCTTATAAAACCTTGAATCCATGATTAATTTATAATTGAGGAGGATTAAAAAAATGAAAATAACAACCTTTTAAGTTTTCAATCATTCGTCGAGTCTTTTACTCATAAAACCATGTCTTCTTTGATTATTTAGCCTAGCCTGAAAATCCATGATAGGAAGAAATCAGTTTAACACAACCAATAAATTTATAGATATATTTTAAACATAGAATAACATACTTTTTCAAACTCCCTAGGAGAGATTATCCCAACACCTTCGGAATCATCATCATCCTGGACTTGCAATTGAGGATTTCCATCATTTGTAGCTATTAATCTTTGAGGAGTAGGAAGGCCTAAGCTTTTTTCAATTAAAGGAACATTAGGATTCAGCTCTAAAATCATCTCTCCACTTTGTAATCCTCTTATATCAACTTGTTCACCTTCATGCAATCCCTAATTGTTCATGGTGAAAAACCTACTTTTTTCCCTACAGAACCTAGTACCCTAAATTTTAAAACATCATAAATAAGAAGTACTTAAAACTATTTAAATTATTAAACTATTATAATAGTCAACTTTTTACAAGGGTTACTTATATTAATTATTTCTACATAGGTGTACATATAACATGCAAATTTTAAGCATCTATTAATTACTTGGCCTTTAAGTTTCATCATTATGTTTGCCTTTCTTATACAACCCTGAATCCATGATTAATTTATAATTGAGGAGGATTAAAAAAATGAAAATAACAACCTTTTAAGTTTTCAAAGAAATCATAGAGCATATAACATAATCATGTTATAAAATGCAAAGAGATAGAAAAAAAATGAAAAACCAAAGCATAACTTATGTGGCTTTAAAACTTTCATTGCCTCTGCAAAATTTTCTTTTTCATACTTAAAACAATTTCACCCTTGAATAATAGAACCAATGTTTTTCCTTTTTCTTGAACCTTTAGTGTATGATTAATTGATAATTGATGAAGATTGAAAAAAGTCAAATACTAGTATCTTTTATGTTTTTTTTTTTAAATTCATAAAGTAGATAACAGAATTATGTTACAAAATACAAATACAAGATTTTTGAAAACCAACACATAACCTACTCATTCATTAAAATTTAACTACTTATGGAAAATTTTGTTTCATCCATAAAACAATTCCAACTTTCAATAGCAAAACCATGTAAAACATCGAAATGAAAACTTGACCATAATAGACTTGTTTCTATTAAATTACATCATATCAAATCAAGACTTGAGATAACACACACAGACATAAAAAAGAAAAATCCCTTCAAAATCCCACAAAATACTAATGAAGAATAACTACATTGGAAGAAAACATATCAAAATTCTAAAACTCCTTTACTTTATCAATAAAAAATAGATAAATAAAAATAAAAAACCTAGATGGAATTTCAAGCCTTATTTACCTTTTAAAGCAACCAAAAAAATGCTAAAAAGAAAGAAGATCAGTAGTAGCAGCAACTAAGAAAGAAAAACCACTACTTAAGGAATCACAAAAAAAAAAAAAAGATGCAAGGAATTGAAGTTAGGAGTGGTTTATAAAGGAATGCAATAGAAGGCAACAAGATCTTAGAAAAGGAGGAGTGATTTAAGAGTATGTTGATAATGGTAAGTTTAGATTTTCCATATATTTGCAATTAAATTGATGTTGTCTTTCCTAGATTCACAATATTTAGAAAGTTTTCTTTGTTTCCTTCCATTTCCATTTTATTTTCTCTTTTTGTTGTTTATTGCATCTGTTCATAAAACCTTTGAGATAGAGAGAGAAGTCAATAGTACCAATTAGAAAGTTATTTTCTATTTTTTTCTTCCAAATGGATTAATAATCTCTTTTATTTTCCTTCCTTTTCATTATGTTCATGACTCAATACATACCCTTTTCAAATTTTAATATAATGATCTCATCAAATTTTAAGAAAAAAATAACAAATTATCTTACCAAAAAAATAAGAAGAATGATATATGAATATTGTTACTAAAACCAAAAATACAAATACATATATATATATATATATATATATATATATATATATATATATATATATATATGATATTTTGCATTAACATATGGGCCATGAGCACACATTAGTCCTAATCTGCCAAAAAAAATTTCTATTAAAAACAATAGTTAAATTACTTTAGGAAACTAAATAATTCACAATGCATAAGAATTTATGTCTTCATAAAATTAGTAGTTAGTAAATTAAGGAATTCATTTTGTATAGGATTTTATGTAATTGATCAATTTAAAATATATTACACAAGATTTTGTGAAGCTAATCTATCAAGTGAAATTGAATCATTTGAGTTTTGCATCTAAATAAACTTATGCAAATATAATTTAAAAGATTTCAATAAGTCTAATAAATAAAATTTTCAAGATATATACCACAGATTTACTTTTTACTTGGATGTAAGAAAAAAAAGGAAAGAAAATGAGACAAAAATAATGAGAGAAAAATTTTCTCTTTGCTTACTTAATTGAAAAGAAAATAAGAAGAAAATAAATTTCTTATGCTTTTTTTAAAAGAAACAATTTTATCTTTAAATTTAATTTTTTAAAAAATAAAATGTTAAAAGAAACATGGGCCAATTTTGAAATAAAGACATATTATCATTTTCATCCATTTTTTCCTAGATTTTGCCTAAAAACAAGAATAATAGATTTTTACCATTTTTTCTAGTCATTTCCTTTTCTAACATTTTTCTATCATAGAATAAAATTGAAAAAAGAAGACTATTTTCAACTCTTTTTGCTTTCCTAATTTTCCTTCCTCTCATCTCTTATATAAACAAACAATGGTTTAATGAATATATAAGTCCAATGTGTAAAGTCCTTTTTTTCAAAATAAAAATACTAACTAAATCTAGCAAATAAATACAAATAATTCAAACTATAAACCAATAATTTCTTTTCCAAAAATAGTAAACATCAATACTTCAACCTACAAGCCTAATATAAAAAGCTAAATCTCCTAAGCTATGCACTTAAACATAAAAAGGTTAACAAAAATTGAGTTAGATCAATTTTGAATCTTGTTTAATTTTTTTTGGATTAGATTAAGGGAAAATTACACTTTACTCACTTAATGCTTCACTTTTTTTCACTTTATCCACCTATGGTGTTAAAGTTTGCAAGTTACCTATCTATGATTTTGCCTATTAACACTTTACCCACCTGAGTTGTTTTCCATAAAAAAAATAATGAAGATCAAAACAACGTCATTTTGAGTATTATAATATAGAAATAAATAGAAAGCAAAATTCAATACATCCAACCTAGTGAATTATATTTTTCTTTTAACTTTGAATTTATATGTAACAAAAGTTTTTATATGCTTATATTGATTAAGTGTTTGGAGAGTTAAAAGAAAGATTAACTAATGTTACTAGTAATTATGATGCATTATGCGGCAAAAATCACTCTATTCATCTATCAAGCCTTTTGTTGAAACCCTCCTTTAGTTCATATGATGTATAGGTTATTTTAAATAGTGATCCACCTTTATCGGAAGATTAGTTAAACCAATATAATTTTAATAGATTCCACTTCTGATTTCACGAAAAAATAATTTACTATAGTTGCCAAGTTTTAACAATACTATTAGTCAAATATAAATCCAAAGTTAAAAGAAAAATAAAATCCATTAAATTGGATTTATTGAATTTTGCTTTTGATGATTTTTGTGTTAGGATACTTAAAATGATGTCATTTTGATTTTCATTAGTTTTTTTTTTTTGGGAAAGAAAATAATTCAAGTCGATAAATTGCTAACAATTGAAATCACAAGGATCTAAGTTACAACTTTTGAAACCACAATTAGGTAAAGTGAAAAAGGGTGAAACCTCAAGTGGGTAAGATGTAATTCTTCCTTAATTTAATTACACTTATGTGTAATATATGATGGTATACAATTCTTATAATATTTATTATGGGTCAAACTAGTTAACAAACATGAAATAAAATATGGTGATAGAAGTAACTCCCTCAATAAGCTACATTTAACTAAAAAGAGTGGAAGTTAGAGTCAGTGTAGTAGTTAAAATAATTTACATAAAGTAAGAAGGAAAATACTAGGTATTTGAAGTAAAAACCATTTTAGGCCATCAAGTCAAGACTCAAAGATTACTTGAGTTTGCTCAACTTCAATTAAAGTTGCAATCCTAAGAGCCAACTGCACATTTACGATACCACTCTTGGAAGAAGTCATTACAAGGCCTAGCAGTTGGTTGGATACCATGATTTTCCTCATTTTCCTTGTCGCTAGCTTAAGAGATTGACCCCTAGTTATGGGTTAACTACTACCAACTAATGCATATTAGCGTAATTGCCTTCATTTCTCATAAATAAGTGTCATTGTCGACTTCTTCCTTCTTCTTGATAAATGCCTACTTAAATTTGTCATGAAATTGTTTATTTTCAAATTCCTTATTTGCTTGAGCCACTAAGTTAGGCAAAATGCCAAAAAACTTGATCAAGATAGCCTCATTATAGGAAAATATCTAGTGTTAGTAAAATAGTTAAAAATAAAGCTAAAAAAAGTTAGTACCTCTTAGGCTAGGTAATTCTTTATACATAACCTGAGTTGTGGGATGAAGTTCCGCTATTAAATGAATACTTTTATAGATGTAACGATAAGGATGGGCTATAGTTACATTGGGAGTTAGCTCAGCCTTTTTAGATGTGAAAGGTCTATATTTTGCAATGCCAGAAAGCACATTTGGTAATGGGATTAGCTTTAATTTAAAATGTGGTGTTTGTGAAGGATCAATATTTAGATTATTCTTTTTTTGGTATTCCTTCCATCATTTCTTCCCATAATAGGCATTGTGGCCTTTTTTTTTTCCTTTTCCTTAAAGGTCTCTTCAACATCAAGGATGGTTGTTCTGAGGTGTTGGTAATTATGAGTGCACTTGTAATATTTTTTCGAAAGCAATGATATAATCACAGTAGAGTCTTGTTATTTTCTTTAGAAGCATCGATTATCTATACATCAATAATTTATGTTAGCTTCTCCTCAATAATTAAGTAGATATGAGCATGAATGTTGGTTGACCACGAATCCTAAAATATATTCAATGCAAGCATAACTTAGAAAGAAGTCGAGGAATATGAAACTAATAAGCATGCTTTGGTTGAAAGATTCAATTATTAGGAGATCAAGAGTTATTAAAATGAGCCTCTAACACCAAGAGTCCAACGTAATAATTAGCTGACATTGAATTAGGCCAAATTATCTAGCCATTGTGTTTGGTAGATGCCATTTGACCGAAAGTAGTCTTCTCTTATGGCAAGCTAGTCAAAAGATAATGAAGGCATAAGAAGTTGGCCTAAATTTGCACACTTTGGGGATTAGTTAGTTTAGAGTCCAAAGTAAACCAATTTATACCAATTAGTTGAAAGGTGAAGGTTGACAACCACTCAATGGAACACTTAACAGAACCGTAAATAAAAATATTTAAAATATACATAGAAAAGTTGAAGTAAAAAAAGTTTCAGTAGGCAATAATTAAGATGGCCTAGATATATTTATAGCCTAAAACAACATTCACAGCTAGTAAAAAGGAAGAAATAGTTTAAAAAATAGGCTATTGGCCATATTTGAAAATTCTAGAAAGGAACTCCTACGGTTTGAATTTTTATTTATTTTTTGATCATTCATGTGAATGATAACAATGTTGACACTTCTGAAAAAAGACCCCGAGACTAGTTGGCCAAAAGCCATTTGTTGACCTTTGCTTAAAATGACGGCCAAAAAGATATGAGATGATGATATTTTCAAAGTCGAAATGCAATAAAGATGTTTGCAAAGCTGGTACAAAAGAAAAGTGATATGTTTGGTGTTCAAAATTAGAGTATTTGACTTATCTACATTAGATCTTAAGAGGACAATATAAGTCATAGTTTTAGAATCAGGTTTGAAAAGAAATTTATATTTTTTTATTTTTTTGGCATTAACAACAGAGTAACACAATCACCAACTACTGATAATCTGATCAAGGCTAAAAGGTCAAAGAAAGATAAGTCTATCATACTATAGGGCAAATGAAGAACCCAAAATCAACCAATTGGTCTTAAAAGAATAGCTTGAAACTTGTATAATGTCACAAATCCCTAATTGCTTCTAAATGCCTTCTTTAATGGATTGGATGCGATCTAATAAGGGTAGGTATTCTTTATTAGGGGGAGAATAGTTTATAAAAACTCGAGACCCTTTAACAACCTAGGAATAAGTAATAATAATATTTGAAGTAAATCAAAACTAGAGAGCCTATGTTATATCCAAAATTTTTACAAAATCTCGATAGCTTAGAGGAAGCTTCTTCAACTAAGTAAGTGAAAAGTCAAAGCTTCTGAAGGTTGTAAATTTTCTCTTCCTTAGCATAATCAAGGAATTGATCAGGAAGCAGTTTAACCAAGGTTAAGCCAAAATATGCAGACTAAAGCGTGGCAAAGTAGTTATACACCACCCCTACTTTGCCAAGCTTCACTTGTGATTGTGTTTTAGTAACAACCACCCCACTAGCATGTTATAACTATCCACTCAAGCAAGTGGAAACATGATGATTCCTAGCTTATAAATATGAGAAGTGTAATAGGGAGAAGCGGTTTTTTCTAAGCACAAAAGAATTGACACTAAAAATACCAAATGCACTTTGTGCACCCTTCCTAGAACTTTGCTAGTTTCTTTCATCATTCATAGCAACACCTGTGTAATTAAGCAATTCAATAAGGAGATCTTACCTTCCATACTATTTAAGCAACTAAATATGATTTTTAGAGTTTCCAATGGACATTTTGACACACTCCCATCCTTAAAAAGAGATCTTAGCCAAGTAAAAGCGTAAGTGTCCTATTAGTATTGATTTCCTTATATGCAATCATTGCACACCATTTATGTTCGCAAATTGTATACATTCTTTATAGTAAAATATCATCGAGCTTCCATTATCATTATCAATTGGGATTCCACTAATATATTATGTACTCAAACCCTCAGTCATCTTATAATTATTAAAATTGCTTTAAATTCACTTTTTGATTGCAACTTTGATTTTTATCAAATAAAACAATACTCATCTACTATTATGTGTAATTATACACTACTTAATTTAAACAAACTCCTTTATTTATTTAATTAAATATTTTATCTTCTTAATTTATGTTCAAATTTTAATTATTTAATATTTGTATTATTAAAATTCTTATATTTTCATTACTTTGATATTTAAAACTTACGGCTTTTAATATCCTTTCAAGTAAAAAATTTTTTGGTAAGTCTAAATATTACACAACTATCAACATATCACTCTAAAATTTTCATACTCATATCAAGTGTATAAATATTATGCTAAGTTCACATATAATACAATCATCAATATATCTAGCTCACATAATATGTCCAATTATAATGTTATCACAAATATATCAAATGCAACACATTAATTTCCATAGCTAATTTCACAAATGTTAAACGAATTATTTCCTAACAATATACCATAATCCATAATCAATCATTAGAAAAGATTGATGAAAAAATTTTCATCTTACCTCAAAGGAGGAATGGATAATAGAAAGAATGGATAAATCACAGCAAAATTTTGCCAATATATAAAATCAATGATAAAAAATAAGAAAGCGAGCCAAAGAACCATTATAAAAACTCCCTCAAATGCAAAGAATTTCGCTTAATCCTGAACACCTCCTTTGCAAGAATGAGCAGAGATGGGCACTCTGCGCCATATGTGATGATGACATATCATTACCAAAAATTGTTTTGTATAGTAACAGTGGTTTTGCAACAATTGCTTGGAACCACTTCTAGCTAGTAATATTGGTGTGGTTCAATAAACCATACTTGTTATTATTATTATTATTATTATTATTATTATTATTATTATTATTATTATTATTATTATTATTATTATTATTATTATTATTATTATTATTTTCAAAGCCGTTATAAAATTACCGCACCTATATTGACCTCTTTAAGAGCTGTTAAAGCCTTAGCTGCACCCATCTCGTAACATAATTCGATTGTGTGTTCATTCCTCGTGCTCTCTATCAGACTAAAGCCCCTTTAAAGCCTTTTTTTTTTTTTTTTTTTGAGAAAACTTGGTCATTCCCGCTCTAATTTCATTATCCTTTCTAAGAAAACCTTACAATTTCAGGCTCAACTATGGAGACGATAACAATCGCAACCTCGATTAATAGGTATTACTCTCTTCTCCAATATTGCAGTAGGGTTCAAGTTTTTTGGGATTTCTCTCCCCACATACTGGTGTAATTTCTAATGGTTATTTAGATGGCGAGTAAGTTCAAGGATCCTGGTTTAACTTCGTCTTCGATTTCGATGCAATAAATATGTGAGTTTAATCTCATTGAATTTTGCCCTTATTTATCGCTCTATATTCGATCTGCTGATTTCCTTTTATTTCTTATCATTTGTTTGATCTATAGATGAAAATATTTGTGTATTAATTTTTCACATGGTCGGATTTAAGGTTAAACCATGGAGCCCATGGATATTGTTGAAAAATCAAAGAAAGATGCTTCGCTTCCTAAAAGTACATTCGCTTTTTTACTGCTTGTGATTAAAATTTATTTACACACAGGCTTTTGAAAATTGTTGCACGTCTGATTAAATTAAGTGATAATTAGAATGGTTTGGGTAGGATGAAAAAGTCATTCTAGAAGCAGTAATTAATCCCCCTCCCCCCCAAAAAAAACAAAACAAAACAAAAAAATGCCAAAATGTAAAGGTGGAATTTTCCGATACCACCCTACGTAAACAGATTTTGGTTTTGTAAATGATATCTGTACTGCAACATTTGTGCTACATATTTGGTATCTATTTTGTAATTAGCTTTCTTTCCAATATATTTGTGGATGGGTTTGGTAAAAGAGTGGTGATGTTAGTCTCTTCTACAGGTAAACTGTGGGACGGTAGATGGAGAACGTCTTTTTATGGTTCTGCTGGTAGGTTTACCGCGTTGCTGCTCTCGTTTTAAAGATGCATTTAAGTTTAGGGATTCTTCATTTGATGTGAGTAATTTAATACTTAAAATTTCATTTTTTTTTCTATTCAATGATTAGACTTTTTAATGATTTTATTAATTTACTTTTTATTCACTACGAAACAGGGGTCATGGAATAGATCCTGACTTGTTAGTAGTTTATATTATTGAGATATTAAACATGACATTAGTTTCCATTTATTCCTTTTAAGTACCTTAGCTGCCTAAAGAAAAAGCCTATAGCTTTGTTGGCAGGTAGATTTTTATTTATTTATTTGATTTTTTTATAGATCTCTTTCCAGGTAAAACAAACTAATAGATCATTTTATAATCAGGTATCAAGTGTCGACCTGGATAGCTTCCCGCACTGATAAACCTTAGAATTATCAAATCTGTTGCATTAGTTAGTGTCGGATCTGAGTTTTATAATAATGCAACTTATTCTTCTACTACCTTAATTCAGAGCTTTTCAGCACTAGAAATTCTAAGGTTTGAAAGCATGTCAGCTTGGGAAAGATTGTGTCCTCATTCATTTAATAAGACATTTTAACCTTGAGTCTGGCCTGGATAGTGTAATTTGCATTTCTTCTGCATTATCCCCAACTACTTGTAGGCTTGTACAATACTATGTAGTTTATTGCTGACATTTTTTGCTACTAACCAAATGTCCTCAAATAGATTAAGAAAGGGAAGCAAGATGACACCCCTTCAGATTTAAGTAAACTTCTGGGAAACTTGAAAAACATGGCTGTTGACATAGGATCTAGAATTGAGAGGTTAGTTGATTGGTTTAGTCGTTACAACATTCTTCCTCAAAATATATCTTATAGTGATTCTTGAACACTAGAACTGCACATTCCTTACTCCATTGGATAACAAACAATTTGATTTTTATCAAAGCCATTCCATCTGCTTCAGTTCTCATAATTGATAACTAGGATTTAAAAGGTCCACGGCCGTAATATTGCCCCCAATATTGCATTTTTGGAGCAAATTGCATCCATAATTTTAGACCGTTATGACCGCATTTTTTCACATTTATCTGTATTGCGACGCAACCGCAACCGTGACTACAATCGCAATTTAAATCCCTGATTGATAATAATTTTCTTGTTGTTGCTATTGCTTGCATAATCAAGCCCTAAACATATGTACAATGATATGGACGATTTAAATGCCTGTGTTAAAGGTGCTAATCAACTTGGTCATTTACTTAGAAAATGAGGAGTACAAATTCACAAGATTTGATTTTAACTTTTGCTATTGCTTTCTTCATGGTCTACTTAATATGATTGGTTTATTTTTGCTGATTGGACAAGAAAAAATATTTCATGTATATGGTCTAGTTTACTCTTATTGCTTCACAATTTATATAACATGTTCATAATTTTATTTTTTGGATTCTCTATGGAAAAACAAATTTTTTTTTTAAGTTTCAAACTATGATGGCAGTCCTCAGCTGCTATCATTTTAAAAATATATATATATATATAACAGTGATTTAAAATAGTCGTAGTTTTTTTTTCTTTTAAATGATAGTAACGGTTTATAACCATGTAAGACTGAAGCAGTTTATTGTAACTGCCACCGTGTGATACCAGTGGTCCGCTTTCTTGCAGTTTATGCAACCCCTGCCAAGCACTCCCTCTTTTTCTTTTTCTTTTCTTTTTTTTTTCCTGGTGTAGTGTATGGCGACGACTAAGTGGTGTATTGCAACGACATTTAATTACGTTGTTGCTATTTAGAAAATTCGGTCATTACAATATGGACAGCCAAAAAATTAGCACCAGCCTACAATCATTCACTTTCGTGGAAACCATATTACAATGACAATGTGCTTTGAATATAGTCAAAATAAATTTAGATTTCAAATTTTCCAAAATTATTGCATGTCCAAAAAATTGAACTCTTCGTTGTTATTTCTCACCCTGTAGCGATGACTATGTCATCTCTGTAGACATGTATATTTTTACAAAATTATTTATTATTTTATTTTATTTTTTTTTTTACATTCATACCATTATTTTTTGGAAAAAATAATAAATTATGCTCTACAAGATAATTTTATCCTCATCTTCTTTCATAAAGCATATAAGTTTATAGATTGAGTATATAGAATAAACAAAAAAAATAATTATTTTAAAATAAATTACATTAAGTTTAAATTTTTAACTAAAAATACAAAAGATGTAGTCATGAATTAATAGTAATGTATTTAAAATTATATTTTTATTGTATTAATTATTTAATTTATATTAAAGAAATTATAGTTTTATTAGTAAGTATTTTAAAAAAAGAAAAATAATCATTAAAAAATTATTCAAAATGCTTGAAATATCATTATTCCATCTACTAATTAACTATTTTATTTACTTTATAATCATGACGAAAGCATGGGTATTATTAATATATATTAAATTATATTTATATTAATTTTATATGTAAATTATTACAGTTAGAATTTTTTAATTACTTATATTTTTAATGACATGTTTTTATTCTATTTACTAGTACTATAAAGATCAAATTTAAACTCTAAAACAGTCCACTACCTACAAACGTTGTTAGTCACAATTCTAACGGCCAAAAATTATTAAATATATGATATAAACACAATATTAATAAGAGTTTAAGTCTAATATACTATTAGTATATTATTTTTGCTAGTGTAAACAAATAAGATGATATGTCAATAAAAGATTAATAATTTTTTTTAATAGTAAGTGAATTTTTAATATTTATTGTAGACATGTCAATACATACATCAATAATAATATAAAATTTATTTATACTGGTTAAATTAATATCATATTAATAATGTAAACTTTTAGATTGGTATTAAAATATCTTTTAATATTTGTTTAATTTTTCTATTTTTTTAAGTATCAATGTAATTTATTTTCCTTCTCATTTTATCCTTCTTTTCCTTCTCCCTCCTTTCTTCTTTGGCATCGACCACCTGCTCATCTCCAAAAGCTTTTTCTACTATTTCTTGATGCACATGTTGCAATGCACCAAAATTACAACAAACTGGTATGTTGAGAACCTAATGTTATATAGTGGCACAACCAGATCATACCCCTAACGATCTTTTAATTTTACCTTTTCTAAACTAATTCCTAATAATACCTACACAATTTTTGAATTATTTATGCAATGAAAATGTAAAGAACTAATGTAAAGAAAATGCAATGCAATGAAATAGAATATTGTCACAGAAATAGAATGCAATATATATGTTGTATGTTGTATATATAATTGTGCAATAATGGAATGTAGAATTAAAGGGTGGTTGCATGAAATTAAACAATGTAATAAGCATGAAATTAAGCGCAAGACAAAAGCAAAATAAAAATAAAATAGAAAAGAATTTAATGGAATCAAACAGCTGATTCAAGAAAATCTAAAGCCCTAAATTGGATTAATCATAGATCAATTAGGATTTAACTTTTTTTAATTAATTCTTCAACCTTGAATTACCTACAATTCCTACAATAATTCATGAATTTTACACTAGATAATCGCTTAGGATTTGATCAATTAAGATTAACTAAATTAAACAATCATTATAATCTTTATGCTAGGTCAAAATTGATTTATAAATAGAATTCAGTTGATTTGAGAAACCAAATTAAAAATCTCCAATTAATCCCTCAACCCTTGATCCTTATGTATAAAATTATTATTTATCAATCACAATTTCACATCAAAGCAGTAAAGAAATTAGAAATCACAAGAGTGAATATCAATTATATCAAATCAACATCCAACATAAAGAATCTCAAGACTTTCAGCATAAGTAAATAAAGAAAGAGAAAAATTAATTAAGAAAGGTCAATATTACAAATCATGATCTCATAATCCTCAAACAGAGAGCCTCAACTCATTGAATCAATCACAAATTTAGGCTTCAATTGATGAAGAACAAAGAGAGCAAAGAGAAGAAGAAGGTCGTTTGCTGAGTTTTTGTGTGTAGTCTAAATGAATTCCTCTCTTCAGCTTTCTTACCTATTCATATAATCTAATTTGCCTAAAACCTCATTGGACTAGGATTAGATGAGTCTTAGGATTACAATAATAAGGATTTCTAAATTTCTAGAAGCCCAAATCTATTTTTTTACAAATCAATTAAATCCAACAATTATATCAGGGAATTATCGTAGTCTGACTTCCAAGCAAAATAAGACTACAAAATCAATGAAATTTGGAAGATCCATAAACATGAGAGTTGTAGGCTTGTGTCTTCTGAGAATTTTGGCATTAGTTTTAGGTTAATCAGACCA
The DNA here is from genome assembly GCA_020226215.1 of Sindora glabra. Classification (NCBI taxonomy): domain Eukaryota; kingdom Viridiplantae; phylum Streptophyta; class Magnoliopsida; order Fabales; family Fabaceae; genus Sindora; species Sindora glabra. The sequence goes on from JAIUCU010000177.1 coordinate 28,791, forward strand.
CTATAACTCCAAATATAGCCCAAATACAGAAACGGGTTCAGTTGGGATAAAGATAGGGCTTTAACTTCTCAACTAAGTAAAGGCTTAAAGGAGTCTGAACTAGGCTTTGACCAAAACATAAAAGTTGTAGTTTTCTCTTTTATCTTTCCAAAAATTTAAAATTTGCCTCAATCCAACATCCAGACCCCAAGATATGACTGAAAAATAAAAATAGTATCAAAATCTATCATTTACCGAATAAATTTGTAATATTGTAAAATTGATCACAAATTATAAAACAAGGCCTATTTTGTAAACTTAAGCATAGGTAATACCTAAGAGACAAAAAATAGAAAAAAAATAAAATAATAAATATTTTTCTCATCATTTTCCTTACTCACACCTGTCTTGCGTAAGTTGCATTGCAGCCTTTCACTTCCAGAAGCTTCTTCTACCATCTCTCTTGCTCACTCCATCTCACTTGATGAAGTATTCAAAATCAAGAAGAAAATTCAATTGATATATATTTAATTTAAAATATAAATTTCAAAAGTGATAATACAAAATAAGTGGAAATAAATAGATTTATTTCTTATTCTAAGTATTTTAGAAGAAAATATAATATTTAGATAATTAAATCAATTAATAATTTTGTATTAAAATTTTAGCATATTTAAAATATTTCTATGGTAATAATAAATATGTTACCTTATCATTATACTTCTTAAGGATATTAGTAAATAAAAATATAAAATGAAATATTAGAAAGAAAAAATTAATGTGTGCCTTATAAAGTAATAAGATTTAAAAATGGAAAGTGCAGCTAAATAATTTAGTCATATAAATATGTCACTTAATTAAAATAACTTTGTAATAAAATAAAAATTTATTATATTATATTCATACTATTTAATGATATTAGTGTCTAATTTGCAAATAATATGAGTGAATATAAAAAGAAAAGAAAAAACATATAATTAAGTAAATAAAAGAAAGAGAAATAGTGAATTGTAAATATATATATATATATATATGATATTCATTAATAAAATTATATACAATAATAAACCCTTAACCTTTTTGGAACGTTTTCTATGTCAAATTGCAAGAGAAGTACATATTATTAAGATAGTTAAACTTTTCATTGTACTTAGGGAACTAGTAGCAAGAAAGAGTATGTATTTATACAAAAGTTCATTGATAATGACCTTAAAAATAGAACTCGTTGCCGTAGATATGAAAGCCAAGACTCGCTTATAGGGTAACATGAAGACAACCATTATCAATGTTCATTTTGTTCCATTATACAAGCACCATTGAATACTTAGTTCTCTATATCTTTTCTTCTAATATATAAAAATTATCACAAAATTTGAGACAAAATGCATCTAAAAATGTACATGGCATAACCATTTTACTATACAATTATAAAATTTCTAAAATAAATGTAACAATAAAATTTTTAAAACTAATTCAGCAACAACAGGATTAATAAAATTTCTCAAATTAACAAAATATTCCAATCACAAATTCACAAGTATATATATAAAGCAAACAAATTACGAGAGCATATCATCAAAATTGAGCTTACCTCCAAGGAAGAATAATGTTAGAAATGAAGAAAAGATAATGATAGGCAAATAAGGTAGCGCAATCTTTACATTTTATAGAACCAAATAAACAAAATATGAGATAGAGTATAAAAGAATAATAATCTTAGAAATGGTAGAAATGGTGTTCTTACTCTATTCTCTTTTTGCTTCTCCAGTGTTGATGATGGTGGAAATAGTTGTTTGAGTATTTGTAAAGCATTTTTATATCAAAGGCATTTTTTTGTTCATTAGCAAGGCCTTATCATGATGACAATGTCGATTTTAAATCAAAATCTTTGTTTTTGCCATATGACGTCTAAAATTTTGGCTATGACTATGTCTTCTCCGTTTCCCAGATCTACCTCATTAAGACAACAAAGTTGTCCATAAGTCAAAAGCTCGATTGTTGCCATCTGATTTTTAAAAATCGGGGCTCTAACTATATCGTTTTGATTTCCCCAGTAGCTTTATTGCAATGACCAAATTGTTGATAACTAAAAAAAAATCAATTGTCACTATTTGATCTCTAAAAATATGGCTCTGATTGCGCTTTCTCCATTTCCATAGGCAACCTTATTGCAACAACAAAATCATTGGTATAGGATTGGTGGAGATTGGTGCTAGATTATTTTTCCAAGAGTACATACCAACAACACTATTGTTTTTATTGGTTCTAATTTTATTTAGTTCATTTAAAAAAAATTAATTCATTCCATGCTATTGACAATAGTGTTATCACTATAGAGATATTTAAAAAATAATAATTACTTCATTTTTCAAAATATTACTTTTTTATTTTATCATCTTTATAGTGACTATACATTGTCATTAGCATAAAATTATCACACCCATTGTTGGTGCTAAATCCCCCACCTTACAACTTTTACACATGCCAATAATAAAAAAATGTCATCGATATATGTATCATTACAATAAGTTTAATTTGTTGTAGTGAGGATTTTATTTTTGTCATTTTATATTTCAACTTAAGTTATAATTATATATCTTATTTAACTATAACTTTTTAATCATATAAATCGTTTTATTCATTTTTTTGATAAAATGAAATATCTTATTTAAATTATTTTTTCTTTGTAATTACACAAATTACTAGTATTCTAGTATCAATATACCTGGTTAGATTTACTTTTTAATCTTGAGTTAATTTATAATAAAATAATTGGTGTGATAGTTATTTTTAATTAGCACACATTTTTATAGCACTTACAATTTTATACATGTTTTTAAATGTGTATTTTTGAAGTTGAAATTGAATATTGAGTTCTTAAAGGAAACATAATAAGTATTTTAGATGTGCATAAATTTGCATTATTATTTCCAATTCTAACTTAAATTTGTGCAATAATTTGTCATCTTATATTTTGAAAATTTAAAGTATGACCAAATTCATTGAAATAACTTATTTGTATTTCTTTAAATGGTTGGACAATTTTCATAACATGCATTTTGTAGAAACAATTCGGAAAATTATACACTTCCTATGTTGTCCTTTTAAACATAATCTTAAATGAGCAGATCACATTTTATTATGAAATTTATAGTTAAATTATGTGCATATTTTGTGATGAAAGTAGTAATTTTTTCGTTTTTTAACTATATCAAGCATTTAATAATATAAAGTATTCATTATAAATTAAAAAATCAAAATTTCTATTTTTAGCTAATGTAATATAATTTTTTCGTCATAAATATTTCATTAGCATTCAAAATTTTAATTTAGATAGATACAGTATATGATTTTTAATATTTTTAATAAGGAAATGTGTTATAAGTTATTATTTGAATTTTACTATTCTTCAAGGTGGATTGAATTTATAAATAGTAAATATTTTTAATTTTCATTGCATATCAAAATTTGAGGTATATATATTGTGTATAGAAGGAGCCCTTTTAATAACTCTTGGTCAATGTATTTACAATAATTAAATTTGAAATATATGTTATATCTATGCTCATAAAATAAGAGATGTAACATAAATGATATTTTTACTAGAACTACTAGAATGTCAACTATTTATACTACATCCAATCATACCGGAGTTGCTTTGGGAATCTTTTATTAATTAATAAAACAAAATCAATTTGACCTAAATAAATAACTATGGATAATCATTAATAAGAGTCAATGAAAAAATATTTATGCTAGTGACTATCACCAACAATATAATTATTTAAAAATGTTATTGAAAAATCTACTTTTTATATTAATCAATATTAATTTTTTTTTTTACAATTTCAATGATATGCTCTTTGATTTGTTCAATTGCTTTCAATGTATTATACTTAAATTACTCCTTTTTTAGCTTTAAATTTATAACAATAACTATTTTGATAGGTGGGATAAACCTTATATATATAATATTTGTTGAGAGCCTTCGACTCAAGTGACATCTAATATCTCTTAAAGGCTTTATATCTTTCGTTGCATCTAGGATTCGACTCATGATTCTTATATATGTGCATTTAATGATTTAACCATTCCTATTATTACCCAAAAGAAATATAAATATATGTATTATTTTATATTCTATTAAAATAAATTATAGATTCAATTATAATGAATACAATTTTTTATTATTTCAAACCACATATTATTAAAATTATCTTAATTAATTTAGTATATTATATTGTTTCATATTAGTTATGGGCCATAGGAACATGGAATATACTATATTAAACTATTTAAAATGAAATTTTAAATATCAAATTACAAAAAAAGGATTTGAAATATTGTATTTGATTATGTAGTCAATTTTTCATATATATGACGTATAAGAAAGTTCCTTTATTTATTGAATTTTGTTCAAATTTCTAACTTTATTTATTTATATTTATTTTGTGCTAAGATAATTTTTTACTAAAAATTTGATCACTTGTATGTTCTCTATATTTTTATATATTAATGTATTTTTTTTAAATCTTGGTGCATGCATTTTTTGTAACAATTAAATTTTTAATGAAGAATATTGAAATACTATTTCCTGAATCTCAATTTCATATATTTTAAATGTTGAAAATAATAAAAGAAAATTTTATTTGTAGTTAAAGATATGTTATTAATTGAACTAAAAAATTATAAAATGATTTTTTTATCATTTTAGTACTATTTTATCTTCAATGTAATGCTTTTTAAATAATATTATCTAATTTTATTTTGTATAAAATAATACTTATGTAATTATTTATAAGTTAATAAACCTTACATTTATGATGGAATATGTAAAACTTTCTTGTGTAATTCTCTTTAAATAGCTTTACATTTTAAGGGTGATATTATTTTGAACATTGCATGAAATAGAATTTCATTATTATTAATACTTGAAGAAAAAAATTGCTCACTCTAGATTTTATCTTCCATTATAAATTAATGAATCATCATAGTAACCTTAGTGAAGGTGGTAAAATGATTAAATTTTTAATCAAAATAAATATTACTATTTGGAATAAATATCTAATAAGTCATAAAATATGTTTTGAGGTGTTTGATATATTTTTTAGAGATATTTTAAGATTTTCAAATCCAAACAAAGTATGGGATCAACCATTTGAAGGGTGGTGGTTTTAAACAAATATCACCGGTTGTTCAAAAAGATAGTAGACCAAATATAGTTCATGTGATATTCAGCTTTTTTTGTTTTTGGAATTTTTATAAAACATGCTATTTCCCACTAAAGTTAAGGGAGAAAGTTTAGATGATTCTAATTGTAAGTAATGAAAAAGCTGAAGAGCTTAATGATGGTTAAATTAAAATTGAGATTTGAGAAAATTTATTTATTAATGATTCAAAAAAATACAATCATTTAAATTGTTAGCACTTATCCATTTCTTAATAGTAAAAGTGGTTAAACCATAAGACATACACACACAAGAATCAATAATCAAACTTTGAATGTAAAGAAAGGTAGAAAGCCTTCAAGGAATATCATATATCACTTTAATTGAAGGCTTTTAACAGTACTTATCTATCTTTTCTACTAAATACAATGACATTTCTTACTTATAGGAAAGTGCAATACTAGTACTTGCATGAGATATCATTGATTCTATGAGCAAATATAATAATACATCGGATGCCACTTAAGGCAAAAACTTTCAACAACACATATCTATCTCTTTTACAAAAATACAGCGATACTTCTTACTTACAAGAAAGTACAATACTATCACTTGCATTAGATGTCATTGATTCTATGAACAAATATATTTTATCTTTATTTACTAGTCAATCAAGAGTTTAAAGTAGTAGTGACAACCATGCAAAGATAATGCCATGATTAAATCACCTACTGATTTATACATACTAGAATACTTGAATACCTTTAAATATTGGTATTTAAAATCATGAGTTAATTTTAAAGGTTGTTTTTTCCTGTGATGTTAGAAATATTGATCAATCTTTCAGTCTTTACAATGGCATTAGACTAATAATTATTGAATTGACCAACCATATTTTCAAGGAAAAATAATTTCAAGAAGTGTTATAAAGACTTTGTTTACATTTGTAGAATGCTCTTGATTCCTTCAAATCTAAGGTTATCTTTCAGATTTCAAAGACATCAATTTATAACAACTATTTGCTTCACAATAATAGTCAATAAAAATTAAGGACAATCACTTTTTTATGTTGGCATCTATCTGCTTAATCTAGTATTTAGTCATGACTAATTATATATATAGTGCAATTTTTAAGGTGAACAACAAAAAAGGATTAAAGATTGTGATTGTGGTGGATAACTTAAAATATAATAGCAAATATTATTTTCAAAGAAGCATTTCAAAATCTCCAATAAGGTACGAAAGATTCTTATTCTAAATTATATAGTATAAGTGTTTTTTTTTTTTGTTTTATCCTTATTAACATTTATGATTGATAAGTTAATTTTTCACATGATTTTATGTAGGAGGTGATTAGAACTATTGGATTGAGAAAAAATGTCTAAATTGAAATTCATATAAAGTATGAAAATTTGATAAATTATTTTTTGCCACATTATCTAGAATTCTATTTTACTTCAAATTTTGGCAATGTAATTTTGGTAAAATTAAGAACAAATGCTTTCATAGCTAACAGATTAACAATTTAAAAGACTTTCAATAGATTTCCTTATACTTTAAATATTATTCCTTTTCCTTTGTCTTTCTCTTTTAATGCAAAATATATATTATACTGTTCCATGCATGACATAGGTTTACCACAAGTTCATTATTGTATTATTAAAATGGAGTTTAATCCCTGTCACATTATGAGGTGATTGGTTTTGCCACAGTGAAATATTTTCACATCTCTTTTAACTCTACAATATTAAAAAAAAATTAACGTCTTCCTAAATCAAACTTATAAGGTCCAAAATGAACTCATAATATCAACCGCCCTAATGATTATTTTATTATCTGACTCAATGTGATTAACATATCTAACTATTTGATTGTAATTTTACAACTTTCCACTATAATAAATAATACATAATTATTATTAAATTTAATAGATAGGCTATTGTCATAAATAAATGTTATAGTTATTAATTTATATTGATTATTAATAATTTAAATTTCAATCTTATTCCGCTTAATAAAAAATTCAATCTTAATTTTATATTCCATGTGATATGTGTGCAATATTTTTTAATGATAGAATAACATCTATAATTTTTACTTTTACATGAAAATTATTTATTGAAATATATAATATAATTATTGATAAAGATACTTAACTTAGTAAACTTGTACTACTTTACTCTATCATTAAATGAGAAGATAGCATGCCAATAAAAAGGTTTCAACACTAATAATGAATTAAATTTAAATCCTAGAGTTATCAATAAATTTAATAATATTAATTTATCAAATTTGTATTTATTTTAACTAAAAACAAAAACAAAGTTTATATATTTTTATAGTGATTGATAATGCATATTAAAAGAGTAATATAATATCATATTATTTTTAGTTATTATGTAACAAATCAATTAAGGGATAAAACTAATGTGATTAGATTCAATTGGAATAAATAATTGCATATAAATAAATATGAATATTAGGAAGAAATTAGGGACTGTGCATATACTAGTAAATGTATATCTAAAAGATGAATTTTTACAAATGAATCAATGCCTTTAACTAAAAGTTATTCTATGGTACGTCTCTTTTGCTTAAATTTATATCAAACACATGTATATTTTTATATAATTAGAAAAGTGGTTAGAGCACTATATTACACATACAAGAACTAGTAATCAAACTTTGGATGTAATAGAAGGCATGAAGTTTTCAAGGGATATCAAATAACAACTAAGTCAAAGAATTTTAGCAATACATATATATATTGTTATTAATTGATAATACTAATAGGAAGGCATGAATTGCATGTACTGATTATGGGATTATACAATCAATTTGTATAATTTTGTATCTATTTTATATTCAAATTGAGAATTAATAAATTAATAGATTCAATATATATAATAATTAAAGAAAAATAAGTGATGTAGAGAGACATAAAAACTAAGTTAATAATGCACTTTTCTCAATAGAGAAATATTAATTGATTATTATTACTTAAAATTTTATTCCTATTTCATTTTTAGTATAGAGTTTTCACATGTATATGTCTCTCATTTTAAGAAAAACAAAAACACATTGCTTTCCAAAAAAAAAAAAAACTTTTATGGTCCAAGTCCCCTTTTTGATAGGTTCATAAAAAAAATAAAAAAGCTACACTTTTTAAATTTTAGACTTTTTTATTTTACATATTTTTTTATCATTTCTTTTAAGGATTCTATGATAGTTTCTAATTTTATTAAATTTATATGATTGTAAATTTTTTTATAATATTCATTAATGAATCAAACCAATAAATAAATATAAAATTAAATAAAGATAATTTAGAAATATTTAACATTTAGATTTTTTTATCATACAGTACCTAAATAGTTACTAAATAATTAGAATAAATAATACACTAAAATATTTAAACAATAACAAATAACTTATTAATCCTTTTGATCATAATTATTAAAATATTAGGATAAGTTAAAATCTTAAAAATGAATTCTTCAAATCATAACTTGTTACGTAAAAACTTACATACATGTATTATTATTAAGTTTTTAAAGGAAGATATGGATTTGTTACAATTACGTTTTTACATTTTCTTTCAACGGTCCTGTGATGGTTACTAATTTCATTAAATTTGTATTTATATATAACATATGATGATGCAATTTTTTTATAATATTCGTTAATTGATCGGACTAATAAATAAATGTAATTAAATATTTTTAACTTATAAATTTTTTATCATACAGTAAACTAGATAATTGCTAAATAATTAAATAAATTAATTATTTATTATTCTCATGATAATTATTAAAATAGTTAGATAAGTTAAAATATTAAAAATAAATTATTCGAACTCATAACTCTATAAACGAAAACTTCAGACCCATATTATTATTATTATTAATATTAAAGGTAAGATATAGATTTGTTTCACAAATTATCAGATTACAAAGTCAATTGTACAGTTTTATATTGATTGCATGTTTAAATTAAGAATTAATATATTAGTAGATTCAATACACAAATTAAATAACCAAAGAAAATCAAGTGATGTGGAGAGACACAAATGTACAAATGCTCAAGTATTAGTGTACTTTTTAATAGAGAAATATTACTTTTTGAACTTAATTATTGCCGATTACTCATTTAAATTTATTCATGTTTCGTGTTTAATTTAAGCTTTTTTTTTATGAATATATGCCTTTCATTTTAAGGAAAAATATTATTTTTAAGAAAATATTTTTCTAATTCAAGTCTTATGCTGATAGGTCTACCAAAAAAATAAGAAAAATTACAATTTACTCACTTATAATTTTACTCCTTTTCACTTAATCCCCATATGATTTTAAGTGCTATAATTTACCTATTTGAACTTTTTAAATCTTTAACACTTTGCCCATTTAAACTAGTTTTAGTCCAAAATTTAATAGAAAACTTACGTGCATTACATTTGATATTTATTTTCCTAAATTTTGACTCAATTTCATGCTCACTTAAAATCAAATTACTTAAAAAAATCTTAATTTTATTGAAAATTTATTTATAATTTAACTCACAATTACTAAATAGATGTCAAATAGGATTTTTTTAAGGAAAATTATTTAAAGTACGCATCAAATTGAATAAAAAATTCGGAAAGTAAAAATCATAAGCAATGCATATGAGTTTTTTATGTTAAATTTTGGATAAAAATAATTTAAGTAATTAAAGTGTTAAGAACTTCAAAGCACAAAGTGGGTGAATTATAATATTTAAAAATATAGGTGGGTTAAGTAGATAAGGGTGAAAGCACGTATAAATAAAGTATAATTTTCCTACACAAACATCATTTTTATTTTGTTGGAAAAGTTAATGCAGAAGAATGTTGAAAAGTTAAAGATCAATGAAATTGTAAATTAACCAAACACATCTATTTAAAGTGCTTATCTTTAAGTTTAGTCTTTGAGCGAAGATGAGAAATGATTTTGGAAATGAGGGACAATACTAATCATATAATAATTAAAATAATCACTCCAAACATTTTGAAAAATAACATATTAAAAAATATCTTATAATATATGTATTCCCTTTTTTTTTAATTATCTCATCGAAAGAGTAAAATTAAATTGTGCAATCTTAAATAATCCCCACAAGAGGCTATAGAAACAAACACTGTCATCCCCCATTACAAGGTAGTTATATGCCTTAATGATTTACTTAACAAATGATTACAATTCTTGTATGACATGAAATGAAATCTAACTTGATTGGAAAGAAAATTATTAATAAGATAGATTATGTATAATCAAGAGATATTAACAAATATAAAATGGAATGTCTATATTATTAATAAGATAGATTATATATAATCAAGAAATATTAACAAACATAAAATGGAATGTCTATAATCAATTATTTGAAAAATCTATTATTACTAATTGCTAATCAATATTATTTATAATCAACTATCCTATATGCAAAACAAGTTCAATCACTGTTTGATTATAATTAGAAGTTGAATTCAATCCCAACAATATTGTAAGGTGGATTCCTTTAAAAAATTTAAGTTGTTGAATAAAAGATTGTATCTATTTCCTTTGAGATTCAAATATATCAACGAAATAAGAAATGGATAGAATCCATATTTCAAAATGACTTATCTATCTTCTATCCCTCTCTTTTTTTAAGAATTTTACATTTTGCCATGGTTAAGTTAAAATTGAGCGATCATAACTTAATTTGTTTAATTGGAGTTTATTTTTATGTTGAGTAAATGCCAGGAGAATGCATAAGAATCATAATAGCATCCTCTCACCTTTTTGTGCATGTATTCTCCATACCCATAGTTCCAACTTTTCCATTAAGGAAAATTTCTTCTATACACATTTTACACCATATTTGAACTTTTAATTGTCAAGGTAGAAAATTTCTTTTGCGTTCAAGCTAATTTGATAGATAACATTCACTAATTTATTTTTCACTCTATTGATTTCAAATTATTAGGGTTTATATTTTCTCCTACATAGTGAGTGTGACGTAAGTTTTCTTTCAATTAAGTTCAAGCTACAACTATCTAATTAATGGGATTCGATTTTTTTTCCATACATAAGGAGGATAACATGAGTTGAGACAAAATATGAAAGAAAGACTTCGCTACATTTAATATACTTGTACTCACTAAGCTAATCATAATAGAAAAGTACTATTTTTTTATTAACATTAATTCATTATATCTCATTCACTTAAAGTTATATTCCCTTTCTATTTATCTTAATCAGTCAAAATATTTATTCGTAGGACAATGAGCTTAAACTGAATTCAAAAATGTGAATGATGGCAAAAAGAAGAGAGAAAAGAAGGATTAACATCTTCACCTAACAATGCAAATTTTTAGTTGTTTTTTTTTTTTTCTTTTAAATTACTTAAAACACCTTCAAACTCCCAACTACTTTCAATAAGTAGAGGATGTGTTAACAAGTTGAAGAATGAGTTAATAAGGGATGGTAACCTTAATTTCACATGGGGGTTATATGTCATATACAAATAGCAATGATCACTCTTGAACTACTAGGCTCAATTTTGTAGATTAGTCATGCTACAACAACTCGATTGCAAATGCATGTTAAATGTGCCAAGGGTTCTTTATGCACTGGATGAAGTATTATTGCCCCTGAAGTGATTTGTATGATTCAAATTTTCATGATTTAATAAATAATAACTATAAGAAATAAGGTGTAGCTAATTATAACTAATTAAGGCACTCAAATATGCAATGTAACAAAAGATGCCATCCCTTAGTTGATATAAGTCAATCTATAGGATATAAAATGTAAATAATTGTCACAATATCCTCAAAACAAGAATTGTTGATAAACTAAGTCTTTTGACCATGCCCTATGTATTCTACCAATGAAATAAAATTAACTAGCTATAGGTAGAAGCAGGAAGATAGACCCTGCAATTGTAGTCACTTAACCATTCCTTGCATATTCTAACTATGAAATGGAATTAACTAGTTACGGGCACCAGCAGGAAGATAGATCTTGCGAAGTCCAGATTTTTTAATCTTACGCCTACAAGCAGGGCATTTATGTTGAGCATCTATTGCAGCCAAGATGCATTGCTTGCAAAATATATGACCACATGTGGTTGATGTCTCATCAATCATGGTTTCACAGCAGATGGCACAAGAGATTTTTGGCTCCTTTTGAGGTGGTGCTCCAGGTACAAAATCAGTTCTCTATAACCGAAATATCCATTATCAAATTCAAATCACATCTACGTATATTTTAGTGATATCATTGAAGGCATTATGAAAAGTTAGGTTTAAAATTCATTTAAGTAGAAATTAGATGTTCTATCTAAATTTAAAGCAACTAGAAATTTTGGAGTGATAATAATAGAATAATTAACACAAATACAAGTTACATGGCAAATCATTTGATTTTCATACATAACAAACACTACTTGCAATGTTAAATTGGAACATTAGCCACCATGATGTCAACCAAAGATAGAAATTAAATAAATTAAGTGAAAACCATATTATGAAACTAGAGTCAAGTACAAGAAACACATGCTAATTTGATAAATAATAACATTGAAAAAAGTATGTAGAATAAAGTACACAAAATATGGGAATTTCTTCAAAAATCCAAGATTTTGGAAGTAAACTTCAAAACGTAGCCAGTTAGCAATGATTAAGTAAATGATTAGGCTAAGTTGCATGAATATGGACCAAGTGACTATATCAAAAAAATGCATGACTTAAGGATATCATCTTAGACATGTTTATGGCCAAAAAGATCAAAAATTTATAGGTAATGTCAAAAAATACCTACTTGCTAGGTATAAAGTAACCTCCTTAGGACTAAGAACAAAACTAAGAATATTCAATAGCAAAACCATATGTCTAAAGATAAAAATAAATAAATAAAACTCAAATACAGAACCAAATTATTTGGCAGTCCGTTCATGTCATGTAAACATCTATGTAGTTGAAATTATGATGCATCATAGTAGTTGAACTTCCTTATTTCCATGACTCCCATTGATGCAAGAACATCTCATCGTGAAGCTCAAGAATACTCTAAAGATTTCCAAAATTGAAATACGTTGAAAAGTAAAAAGTATCAAAGTATGTGTCAACTTAATTTAAGAATAAGAAAATAATTATAGTCTTAAGCGATGAAATAATACATAAAAATACAAAAAGATTTGTTTTCGTAACTACAAATAGTTCTATAATTTTTGGATTTAGGTCTTTGGCACTGATAAGAATATAATGAACAATAATGATGCATGCAATAACCAACAAACAAATAGGTTAAAGTAAGTTAACTCAAGACAACACATAAAGAAAGATAACAAAATAATCAACATCAGGATTAAGATGATACAAAGAATACAAGAGGAGGCTTTGTACTGACCGTTTGTCCACTATTAAATCCTAGGCTCAGATCATAACTTTCATTTATATGTTCTTGTGTAGTACCTGCCCACAATAGCATTTTTGTTGCACGTTTCAATACTATGAACCAATTAGGGAAAATTAGCAAATGCATTAATAAAAGGAAAGACTAATTATGGCATTTTGAATTATTATAGCACTTATTAATTTCAAACTTATGACACAGGGAGTTCAATTGTAACAATTTTTGTAAGGAATATTCCTAATAATTTTTTTGTCATAACAGAAAATCATGTATGACATTAGAAATATCCTGAAATGTTACTTATTGTCACACAAGTATGATTTATATTGATAATAGACTTACAATGTGTACATCCAAAAAAAAGACTTATACTCTAATTTATAATTTCAAATTGGAAGGTCTAAAACCTAGAATCCTAATTTGTATTATCTAGTGTGTGTCATTTCATAATTGGCCAATGGCTTAAGGGATAGCAGAGCCTCCCTATTTACAAAGTGGGTGACAATGAAGAGAGATAGAGTGATTGACTCAACTTTGATAGGCTTAAAATTAATATAATCTTTTGTACCATTTAAAAAAAAGAATTAAAAATGAAAGCAAACTAAGAACAATTCTTAGAAAAGTAACATAAACGTGTTTGAAAAAGATAAAAATGAATGCAATAATGGGAAGCTATAAAGACAATAAGAAAGCATGCATGCAATTAAATTGAAATAAAAGCCAAACAAGTTGTCAACCAAATCACCAAAATCATGTATGTTGATATAATGCAAAACCAACAAGAAACTATGTAAGGTCAAAAATTAGAATATCATATTAGGTGACAAATTGATAATTTGGAAATAGTTCTAACAAATCACTCATTTGAAGCATAATCTTAATTCTTAATTTCTCAAACTTAAATAATCATTATCCGTTACCAGCAAAAAAGTCATGGATAAATACACAGAGAAATGCTAAGGAATGTTTGGTGCATCAAGATAAATAGATGCCTATAAAGTAAAGTAAACTAATAGGAAATATGCTTCTTTTCTCTACCCCCAATTCATTCTTTCTTTGCTCTAATGTAATAAATTGTAATAAATCAATTACGGACATAAACAAAAATTACTAAGCAAAGTCTACTATCCTTTAAACTTCCAATCATTAACAACATATTACAAGTTAAATTGTAATAATGAACAATGCAAAGATCAAAAGGCATTTCATTATGCCTTGATTTTGATCCAATTAAACCTTTTAAATAAACAACATAACTCTTTTAATGTCATTCAAATCTTATCTACCACCGTATCCCCCTAACACACACATATAAACACAAAAAAAGGAGAAAGAAAATGATTTTATGAATGGAATTAGAAAGGAAAAAAGGATGAAAGGAAAAACAATGATCACCTTGAATGTATCCTTTACTGGAAGTTTCAATCATTCGTCGAGTCCTTTTACTCATAAAACCATGTCTTCTTTGATTATTTAGCCTAGCCTGAAAATCCATGGTAGGAAGAAATCAATTCAACAAATCTAGTAAATTTATAGATATATTTTAAACATATAATAACATACTTCTTCAAATTCGCTGGGAGAGATTATCACAACATCTTCGGAATCATCATCCTCCTGAACTTGCAATCGATGATTTCCATCACTTACAGTTGTTAGTCTTTGGGAAGAAGGGAGGCCCAAGCTTTTCTCAGTAAGAGGAATATTAGGATTCAACTCCAAAATTAGTTCCCCATTTTGCAATCCTCTCACATCCACTTGTTCACCTTCATGCAGTCCCCGATTGCTCATGGTGAAAAAACCTACTTTTTTCCCTACAGAACCTAGCATCTTAAATTTTAAAACATCATATAGAAAGAGTACTTAAAACAATTTAAATTATTAAGCCATTATAACAGTCAACTATCTATAAGTGTTGCTTATATTAATTGTTTTTACATTGGTGTACATATGACATGCAAATTTTATGCATATATTAACTACTTGGCCCTTAAGTTTCATGACTATGTTTGCCTTTCTTATATAACTTGAATTCATGTTTAATTTATAATTGAAGAGGATTAAAAAAATTGAAAACAACAACCTTTTAAGTTTTCAAAGAAATTATATAGCATATAAGAAAACCATGTTATAGATAGAATAAAATGGAAAACTAGCACATAAACTATGTGTGTCTCGCAAAATTTTCTTTTTCATGCTTAGAATGATTCCACCCTTGAATAATAAAACCATGCAAAGTTCAATAATTATGTTTTTCCTCTTTTGTTAGCCCTTAGTGCATGATTAATTAATAATTGTTGAAGATTAAAAAAGTCAAATACTAGTATCTTTTAATTTTTTTAAAAAAAATTCATAAGGTAGATAACAGAATCATGTTACAAAATACAAATACAAGGTTTTTGAAAACCAACACGTAACCCACTCATTCATAAAAATTTAACTAGTGGAAATTTTTCTTTTTCATCTATAAAATAATTCCACCTTTCAATAGCAAAACTATACAAAACATCAAAATGAAAACTTGAACATGATAGACTTGTTTCTATTAGATTGCATTATATCAAATCAAGACCTGATAAAACACACACATACATAAAAAAAATTCCTTCAAAATCCCATAGGAGACTAACGGAGAATGACTACTGCAGAAGAAAACATATCAAAATTCTAAAATTCATTTATTTATTAATAAAAAATAGATAAATGAATAAAAATAAAAAATGTAGATGGAATTTCAAACCTTGTTTACCTTTTAAAGTAACCAAAAAAATGCTAAAGAGAAAGAAGATCAGCGGCGACAGCAACAGCAACTAAGAAAGAAAAACCAATACTTGAGGAACCACAAAAACAAATGAAAGGTGCAATGGATTGATGCTAGGGGTAGTTTATAAAGGAATGTAATAGAAGGCAACAAGGTCCTAGAAAAGGATGAGTGATTTAAGAGTATGTTGATAATGGTAAGTTTAGATTTTCCATATATTTGCAACTAAATTAACGTTGTCTTTTGCAAATTTGCAATATTCAAAAAGTTTTCTTTGTTTCCTTCCATTTCAATTTTATTTTCTCTCTTTGTTGTTTATTGCATCTATTCATAAAAGATTGCCTATTGTCATTCTTGCACTCAGAGATAGAGAGAAGTCAGCAGCACCAATTAGGAAGTTATTTTCTATTTTTTTCTTTCCTTTTCTTCCAAATGGATTAATAATCCTTTTTATTTTCCTTCCTTTTCATTATGTTTATGACTCAACATGCACCCTTTTCAATTTTTAATATAATGATCCTATCAAATTTTAAGAAAGAAATAACAAATTCTCTTACCAAAAAAATAAGAAGAATAATATATGAATATTGTTACCAAAACCAAAAAAATACAAATACATATCTATATATGATATTTTGTATAAACATGTGGGCTGTGAGCACGTATCAGTCCCTTTATGCAAAAAAATATCTCTATAAAAAATTGGTAGTTAAATTAATTTAGGAAATTAAATAATTCACATTGCATAAGACTTTATGTAATAAAAAATTATATCTTTGTAAAATTAGTAGTTTGTAAATTAAGGAATTCATATTGTATAAGATTTTACGTAATCGATCAGACATTTTAAAATATATTACACAAAATTTCGTGAAGCCAATCTATAAAGTGAAATTAAATCATTTGAGTTTTGCATCTAAATAAACTTATGCAAATACAATTTGAAAGATTTCACCAATAAGCCTAATAAATAAACTTTTCAAAATATATCCCATATATTTACTTTTCAATTGGATGTAAGAAAAAAAAAGGAAAGAAAATGAGACAAAAATAATAAGAAATTTTTTTTCTCTTTTCTTACTTAATTGAAAAGAAAATGAGAAGAAAATAACTTTCTTATGCTTTTTTTTAACATAAAAGTAAGGGAAAAGAAAAAATTTTATTTTTAAATTTAATTTTTTAAAAACAAAATGATAAAAGAAAGATAGGCCAATTTTGAAGTAAAGACATATTATCATTTCTCATCCATTTTTTCCCAAATTTTGCATAAAAAAAAAAAGAATAATAGATTTATCATTTTTTCTAGTCATTTCCTTTTCTAGCATTTTTCTGCCTTAGAATAAAATTAAAAAAAAAAGACTAATTCCAACTTTTTTCCTTTCCTAATTTTCCCTCTTTCATTTCTTATATAAACAAATAATCTTTAATGAATATAAAGTCTAATGAGTAAAGTACTTTTTTCAAAATAAAAATGCTAACTAAATCTAACAAATAAATTCAAATAATTCAAACTATAAACCAATAATTACTTTTCCAAATTTAGTAAACATTAATACTTCAACCCACAAGCCTAATATATAAAAAGCTAAATCTCTCGAGCTAAGCAGTTAAACATAAAGGGTTAACAAAAATTGAGTTAAATCAAATTTGAAACTTGTTTAATTTTTGTTTGGATTAGATTAAGGGAAAATTACACGTCACTCACTTAATGTTTCACCTTTTTTCATTTTATCCACCTGTGGTGTTAAAAGTTGGAAGCATCCTATCTATGGTTTTTAATTGTTAGCATTTCACCTTCTTGAGTTTTTTTCCATCAAAAAAACTGATAGAGATCAAAATAATGTCATTTTGAGCACCTAGTGATCAAAAAGCAAAATTCAATACATCCAACCTAGTGAATTTTATTTTTCCTTCAACTTTAAATTTATATTTAACAAAAGTTTTTATATATTTATATTGATTAAGCTTTTAGAGAATTAAAAGAAAGATTAACTAAAGTTATTAGTAATTGTGATGCATTATACAAAAGAATTGAAGCAAAGGGGCAAAAATCACTCTAGTCATCTATCGAGCCTTTTATTGTTACTGCAATTCAACCAGAAACCTTCCCTTAGTTCATATGATGTACAAATTGTTTTAAACAATGATCGGCCTTCTTTAGAAGATTAGCTAAAGTGACATAATTTTAATAGATTCTACATCCGATTTCATGAAAAAATAATTTACTATAATTGTTAAGTTTTAACAATACTATAAGCCAAATATAAATCCAAAGTTAAAAGAAAAAAATTCCACTAAAATAGATGTATTGAATTTTACTTTTTATGTTTTTCATGTTAAGATACTCAAAACGATATTGTTTTGATTTTCATTAATTTTTTTGGAAAGAAAACAATTCAAGGGAGTAAAGTGCTAACGGTTGAAATTACAGGTAGGTAATTTGCAACTTTTGAAACCATATGTGGATAAAGTGAAAAAGTATGAAACTACAAATGGGTAAAGTTAATTCTTCCTTAATTTAATTATACTTATATTTATGTGTAATATATAATGGTATAAAATTCTTATAATATTTATTATGGATCAAACTAGTAAACAAAAGCATAAAATAAAATAAAAAGCAGATGTTAACTTGAATTTCATCTTCACATGTATTACATGATATTACGAAAGTTAATAAAAAAAATTTAATTTCATTTTTATATTCATTACATAAAATTAGAATGTATAAAGAGTTTAAATTTTATCTATTATTAATGTAAAATATTTTACACTATTATTGAATGAGAAAAAGATACATTATTAGAAAAGTAAAAGTAATTAATAATTTTTAACAATAATAAAATGATTTTAATAATTTTTTTATCAACATTGCAATACTTAAGTGGACAATAGTGTAAAAATGATTTAACTGATAGTAGATGAAATTTAAATCCACATATACACTAACAGTGAATAAAATTTAAATCCATGTATAAATTCAATCTAATTTTTAACTTTATGATGAATTATATATAAGTTTGTCATATGTATGAGCTCACTTGTTAGCAAAAAATAAGAATGAAAAATCTAGGAACACAAATAAGTCAAGTCGAGTCAAACATTTACCTGCATAAAAACTCACAAAAAATAAACTAACTTAAGTTCAAGTTTGAACTTCTAAAGCTTGGATAATTTGAATTGAAGTTTCAACTTGACTCAAACACGAGCCTAAATGAGTTTACACAAGTTTATTTGAACTGTAAGTTATTTGTCCAAATTTCTTCATCAAACTTAGGATATTTAAATTCAAATTTAAGTTTGTAATGAATACCAAATTAAACAAGTTTATACAACCTTATTCAAATAATTTGTTATTTCACCTTTAAATTAAGCATATAAAAACTTATCTTTCACAAATAAATTAAATGCTTGATTTATTTTTTTTATTTTATTTATTCATATATACTCTTTTATAATTGTCAAAATTTATCAAAAATATCTATACAACAATTACATAATATCACAATAACATATAGCAAATAGTAATAAAAACTAATTATTTCAATTAAAATATCATACTATTATTATACTCACTTCTTTTTATGAAATATTGATGGTTTAGCAAAAACCATTTGAATAAACAAGGAAAAAGCCAACATTTATAGGAGCTATTCATTTTCCTGCCTTAGCATGATCAAGGAACAAACTAACGTAGGTTGAACCAAAACATGTAGACCAAAACTTGGCAAAAGAGTTATGCACAATAGCTCCTACATTTTTGGGCCCTACTTTAAAGTGAAAAGCTACTCACTAACATGCTATAACTACCCACTCAAAAAATTAGGACTGTGATGACATGAGATCTTAATTTTTAGGTCTATAGCTTATAAATACATGAAGGATAATAAAGGCAAAAGGATTTCTTTTTTTTTTTTAGCACAAGAGAAATCACACCAAGTGAATGCATGCACTCTATGTCAACTTTCTAGCACTTTGCTAACACTTGTCATTTGCAATAAATTTTACTGCATAATTAAGCAATTTTACAATGAGATGCTATTATTCACTTCCAATCCAAGAGAGAAGATAGCAAGATCTTGTAGTTTCCAAAGATACTTTAATGCATTTTCGTCCTCAGGAAGAGCTCAACAAGTGATAACATAGGTTTTTCCTTAGAATTGCTTTTTTTGTATGCAATCTTTATGCTTGCAAGTTTTGTACATTTTTATATCACTCCTAATTAAGCTTTCATTATCATTGTTGTTTAGGCTTCGCAGTATACTATATACTTTAACCATACCTTATATTGTAACTGTTGGAATTGCTTTAAAATTCATTATTTGCTTACAATTTTAATCAATCGAAATAAATTAGCGCACTTGATAAGACATAGTTAAAGTTTTTTTTTATCCTTATAACTTTTTTATTTATGTACAAGAGGAGTTAAAGTATATCTCATCAGGAACCATGAATATAAATCCTTTTTCATTGTGTCTTCCCCATGATAATCCCTTTTCAGTAAAGGATTTTAAAAAAGATCAATAACAACTAATAATTAGAAACTATGATTGAGAATGCTGCAACTTGGATCCAGTTTGAACATTAACTAAAGCAATATTTGTCAAAATTAGTTTAAGTTAGAATCAAAGCATGAACCAAATGAATGGCCACCAAAACCATCATAAATAGGCTAGTTCGATATAATAGAAATGGTCACAACAATGAGAGAACGAAAAATAGTCAAAGAGTTAATACTAGAGAGCCTACAAAATTACCTCATGGAATACCTTATGGCATGTTAACAATTGATGAAAATAATAAAGTGATCACTTTTAATAGTTATAGTCAACATGTTGACAAAACACATATGCAATGAGTTAATTAAGACAAAAGTAGTAATCGTGGTTTAGCTTTTCAGTGTTTGCAAAGTACCACAATAGCAAATGGATGAGAGTAATCATGATATGGTTCATATGTTATCACAATAAATTGCATCCATCTTGAGGCCAGTACATTAAGAAACAATCACTTGCCTAGATATGAATGAACCAGATGTTGAAAAGGATTACATAACAATTGGGCCCTTAGCAAGTTAACAATCAAGAATCAGAAAGGGAACAAACCAAAGTGGAACCTTTTGATTTGGAACATTTCAAAATTGAATAACCTAATTTTGATGGAGTACAAGATAGCCAGAAAATGAAAACAATTGAGAAAAGCAACATGGTGTAGGACCTTACAATCAAGGTGATAGAGTGCACAACTAACCATTAAATCATGAAATACTAAATTAGCAACAAGAATAATAACATCAAAACTAACAAGGCCAGGACCAAAATCTTTATATTTTGATCCAAAGGTCGTTAAATCAACTATGCCTAAATTATTAAAAGGCTTTACTAGAGTGGATTCATCAGCTTAAACTCTTTAAAAGGTTTAAAATGCCAAAGTTTATCATTTTCCCTAATAAGGATAATCAATCAACCATTAAGTACATTGCTGGATTCACTGCTGAATGCCAAGAACTAGCTTCAAATGAATTATTAAAGTTAAGATAGTTTCCATGTCCTTAATTGGGATAACTTTCTTATAGTATTCAAGGTTGCCTTCTAACTTACTAGATGTTTAGGCTTAAATAGAGTGGCTTTTCCATGATAAGTTTTATAAAGGTGGGATATAGGTAAGGTTGGCTAATCTATTTAATGTAAAAAAAAAAAAGCTAACAAAGATAGCTAAGAAGTATCTATTCAAACTTTGACAAGTAAGAAGCAAATGCTTCACGCAAGTTGCTAAAACTAAGATTAGAAATAACCATGGTTAGATTCGATAACACCATTCATAAACTATCATCAACATGGCTTGGCTAGCCAATAAAGTCAAGCAAATTAAGTAGTTATAGTAAGAAGAGAATAAGAAATTGCACTGCACACATTTTAGGAAGGAAAAAGTGGCTTATGTTTTTAAAGAAATTGATAAGGAAAGTGATAATGACATGCATTTGCAAACTTAAAAATGGCTACCATACACATGCTCACCACTAAAACATGCAAATAAGAAAAATAAAATGGATTATATTAGTAAAAAAATGTACTTCTTTGACATTAATAATGCTAATGAAAATTTTAACCTATTTTTAAAGGATAAGCAAATTAAATTATATGAAGATCATAGAATTTTGTAAAAGGATGAGATAAGAGTTAGAGTATACTATAAGTATCACAGTATGTTTGATCACCATATTAATAATTGCATTGATTTCAAGAAATGATTAGGAAAACCATTAAATAAGAATGCCTAAATTTTGGCAACAAGGGTAAAAAAGAAGAGATGTTGGTTAATAAAAACCCTTTCCAACTAGGTTGAACTATGTTAAGCTGGTGGATGAATTTAATCTATATGACATGGATGTCAATGTCATAGCTTACTATAAATACAATGATCCTTTAAATTTATCCAAAGGCTTACCTACTTGATAGAGAGAAGTAAGCAAGCAAGTAAAAGAATTTGAAAAAGATAAAGGAAAAGAAGAAATTGATCTTCAATAAATTAGACTATTGCTAGTCCAAGAGAAAGACATGAATCTATATTAGCATGAGAAAGTTAAAAGCAAACCATCTGGAAGGAAAATGGATAAAGAATGTGCTAGAAGAGAAAAGTAAACAAATTCAAGAGCCATTCTCACATGACCAAATAAGCTAGAGATATTAACTTCAATATCAAAGATCTACACCTACTAGGATTCAAAAAAAAAGGATGGAAATGCAAGTTGCATATAGAAGGAGAAAGAAAGAAAGCCACTAACATAAACTACCATCTAGTCTAGGGAAGTTGAGTGGCTTAAAGAAAGAAGACAAAAAGGAGTCCTTTAAATAGATCTTGATAAAGGATAGATCTTGACATTGATGTAGTGACTATCTTGCCATTATCTTTTGCCATAATTGAAAGAGAATTTGAAAAATCAACTGAGTAGAGGGGGGAAACCCTTACTTTTTAAAGCTCATGCAAATAGTTAGCCTTTAAATAGGTTTTTGATAGATGTGAGGCTACTATTAACCTAATAGCCTAATCTACCTTTGTTTGACTAGGAAAACTTTAATGCCATCTAACATTCTCATAATAAACTTTAACAAAAATATGAAATTTGGAAAGGATGGTGCTGGTTGAACCTCAGGTAGGATTAGTAACTAGATTCACATTGCTTATGGTGGTACTATTAAAAACCAATTATAACTTATTACTTAGTGCGGATTAGATCCATGCCATTAAAGCAAAACTTTTAACATTACATTAAAAAATGCTAATATAGAAGGAAGACAGGATGGTTTAATGCATATAAGCCAACAATAACCTATGCTATATACAATAATGTCATGTTAAGTTAAAAATATACAATCCTAGTTTTCAATTAGATATAAGTTGAGGCATTGATCCATTAAGATATGCATTTTGGACACATTCAAGTTCAAGGTAGTCCTAATGGCCAAAATTTTAGGATCGGCTTATAACCCCAATGAATAAGTACCATGAACAACTTGCTTAGTTCTTGACCTATATTATCTAGGAAGCACACATGAAAGTACCTAATTGTATCTATGATGACGATTTTCCTTAGGTTCTATGAATCATTTATTAAGGAAGATAATAAAAAAGTTGAAGTTAAGGATCCATTGCAAGAAGTCAATTTAGGGACTGATGAAGAACTGAGGCTGACATTCATCAGTACAACTTTATTAGATGATATTAAAGAGCAAATAGTTGATATTTTAAAGAAGTATGAAAATAAGATGCTAATAAAAGAAATTTTGGCCACACTAACATCCATCTTAGCATTTTGCACCAGAAGTTGTACCAAAGATAAAAGAAGAAATAGAAAGGCTTTTGAAAACTAAGTTCATAAGAACTACCAATATACCTAATGGATTTCTAACATTATACTTGTTTTGAAAAAAGAATAGCAAGTTGAGAGTATATATAAATGTCATAGATTTGAATAATGTCACATTTAAAAATGAATACCCTATACTAATTATTGATATATTCATTGATTTTTCCTTAAGCCATGTAATGGCTAACTTGATGGATGACAATGTCGAATACAACCATATGTATATAGCTAAGGAAGATACGTTGAAAATAGCTTTTCAATTCCTAGAGCAATGGGCATATATGAATAGGCAGTCATGTCATTTAGTTTGAAAATTGCACGAGCTACTTACTAACATGCCATAAACATCATCTTCCATCATTAATAAGTCAATAAAGGTTTATATCAATAATATAGTTGTAAAGGATAATTCTTATGTGTAACATTTGGGAAATTTGAAAGAAGCCTTTAACCAAATGCACATGACAATTTGAAGATGAATCCTCTAAAGTGCTTGCTCAACATTTCAGCTGAAAACTTTTTAGGCTTTCTAATACATTAGAAGGGAATTGAATGAGACAAAAATACGACTAAAGCTATAATAGATACCTTAACATTAACTAGCAAGAAAGAATTGTAATACTTTCTTAGGAAAGTAAATTTCTCAAAGGAGTTTATATTAAACTTATTTGGTTGAACTATACTATTGTAAACAATATTGAAACTAAAACGATGCTACACATTTCAAATGGAAAGGTGAACATTAATCTATGTTTGAATATATAAAAAGGTACTTATTTAACTCACCTATGATGTTTTCCCTATCCCAAGCTAGCCTTTTAGGTTATATGTCTTAGTTTCTGAATAATGTAATAGGCTATTTTTTAGCTTAAGAGAATGATAGGAGGCAAAAAAAAAAAGCCATTTGCTATTTATCAAGGATATTAAATAAAATTGAACCAAAGTATTTAACAATGAAAAAATTATACATTTGTTTGTACTTTTTTGCATGAACTTTAGATATTATTTATTTCCTACTATAGTGCAAGTGTTAGCAAAAATTGACATTCTTAAATATATGTTAGCATGGCCTTTAATTCATAACTAGAGTAAGGAAGTGGGTATTAAGCCTTACTAAATTCATACTACAATATTGTCCACTAAAGGTTATGAAAGGCCAAGCAATGGCTAAATTCATTGTATATCATAAAATGCAATTGATAGATTATGTTGGTATTAACTACTAGAAACTATATTTTGATGGTTCTTTCCATAAAGGCGGTGTTAACATTGGCTTGTTAATTGTAACATTATAGGAAAACTAATTGAATTCAATTTCACTTTAGATTTTAAGTGCTCAAACAATAAGGGTGAATATAAGGTGAATGTGCATCACAACATAATCAAAATTAAAATATTGATTTGATAAAAAAATTTGCAATAGAGGATGACAAACTAGGTTAGACCTTGGTGATCCACTTAACATATCTTATCATAATGATTATAGACAGCACACAAAAAGAATACAAAATAAAATAAAATGTAAATAGAAATGAAATAGAATAAGATGTAAGAATGCAAGAATACAGTATGCAAGAAATAAAATAAAACAAGATGAATGCAAAAAGAACTAATTGGTGAGGGGTTTGATTTGAAAAATTAAACAAAATGCATTAACAAACTAGAATGCAAAAGTAACATAAAAATACAAAAAATCAACACAGTAAAATAATTGATCTAAGGATTTGAGAGTTTTAGGTGGATTAATCACATATCACAAATTAATTAATAATTCTAATTGATTATTCAACCTAAAATTATTTGAAACCCTTGTAATGATTCATAAATTCTACCCTCGATAACTATATAGGATTTGATTAATTAAAATTAGTAGAATTAAGCAATCATTATATTCTGTAAAGCTAATCAAAATTGTTTTAAAAATAGAATTTAGTTGAATTGAAGAATTAAACTAGAAACCTCTGATTTAATCATTCAACCTTTTGTTCCCATATGAAAAATAATGATTAACTAAACATAATTTAATAGATAAACATCATAAATCATAAGGTTGAACATAAATTATACTAAATTAGCATTTAACTCATGTAATACCAAGTAATTAGAATAAAGAATGAGCAAAAGAGAAAAATTAATTGAAAAAAGTTAATATTATAGCTTGGAATCTCATAATCCAAGTAAAGATGAGCCTTAAATTCTTTGAATGAATTAAAAATTAGCCTTTCGTGGCTAAAAAAGAAGAAACTTGAAGTAGAGAAGAAAACTGTCTAGTGTTGTGTAGAATTGCATTCTAGCTTATCGAGGCACAAAATCTTATATTTGATCTCTTTTCCTATAAAACCTAATGGACTAAAATCATATGTCTCCTAAAGTTATAAAGAATAAAGCCTTGTTAATTGTAAAAGCACAAAAATCAAAACAAAGAATGAGGAAAAGAGAAAAATTAATTAGCAAAAGTCAATATTATAGCTTAGGATCTCATAATATAAATAGAGATGAGCCTTAAATTCTTTGAATGAATTAGAAACTAGCCTTCTGTGGCTGAAAAAGAAGAAACTTGACGTAAAGAAGAAAGTTGTCTAATGTTATATAGAATTATGTTTTAGCCTGTGGAGGCACAAAATCTTATATTTAATTTCTTTTCCTATAAAACCCAATGGACCAAGATCATATGCCTCCTAAGATTACAAAGACTAAGGCCTTGCTAATTATAAAAGCATAAAACTTAATTTACAAAATAACATACTATAAGAGTTGTTACAGTAATATTTCATATAATTGACTTCTAGCCATTCTAAAACCCCCTAAAACTATATAATTTCATTAAACCAAAAATATGAAAGTTGTAAGGCCAGATTTTGAGCACTAGTTTCACCTTAATTAGACCTCTAAAACTCCAAATATGATCAAAAAATTGAAACTAGCTTAGCTTAGATAAAAATAAAGCATTAACTTTTCAGCTAAATTTGACCTTTTCAGACCTTTGAACTAGGCTTTGATCAAAATATAAAAGTTGTAAAGCTTCCTTTAAGCTTTTTAATGAGATAAATATCAACCAATTCCAATATTCGAAACTCATGTTATAGCTAAAAATTTGAAATAGTTTAAAAATCTAGCATTATTTGAATAATTTCAAAACATTGTAAAACTAACCCTTAATTACATAACAACATGAAATCCATAAAATTAAGCATAATGTAACACATTAAGAGACAAAAAATACGAGAAAATAATATAAATAAAATCTTGTATATCAAATTCCTCTACTTTTAGATCTTGCATGACCTTGGATAAAACATAACTTTATTTAAAACTAAAAACAAAAGAATTAGGGATTATTTATTTTCAATTTTTAAAAATAGTTTTCTATTTTTTTTACTTTTAAAAATAGAAAAGCTTGTTTGGTAACCTCTTTTCAGAATCTATTTTTAAAAACTATTCTCTATATATGCAGCTTAAAAAAAACTTTTAATTATTTTTCGAACTTGTTTTCTAGCTTTGAATGTAAATTTTCTATTTAAATAAAACATTTCCTTATTTACAGCACTAACCACCCTCTGTTCTTTATTTTTCTTTAATCCAAAAATAGTTTTTAAGAATAAGAAAATAATTTTTAAAAAATTGTTCTTGAGAATAGTTTTTAAAAACGCAAAAATAAAATATACATCCAAACACACCCTTACATTCTAAAAACATCAAAACCATAAATCTACAAAGGAGAAACAATAAGAAAACATCAAGAAACATAATACATTATGAAGAAAAATCTAGATAAACTTGAAATTAACATAGTAACTTTATTTAAAAATAGTAGATTAACATGGTAAATTCTCGTGAAATTCACTCTCCAACTCTCAAATATTTAAGCTAAATGTTTCACTCAAGTTCATTATATGAAATTATTCTACCATAAGCTTGCTAATCATCTAATCTTCACTATTGAAATCACATATACAACACAAATCAAAAAGACTTTATTTAAAGTTATAATATGACAAGGAAAAGGAAAATGAAAACGAAAAATGAAGGTATGAAAAAGTAGAAATTAAAGAAATGAATAAAGCACCTGAACTATAAACATATAAGTCAATCATGAATAATTATAACCTCAACACAACAACCTAACTTCATATTCAAACAATTATCATCTTTTTTCTTTTTTCTTTCTTTTCCTATTGTTTTTGCCTTATTATTTTTCTTTTTTTTTCATTTTCACTTTTTCACTTTTTTATTGACTTTCTCCTTTTTTTTATCTCTTTCTTTTGTTTTTCTTATCTTTTTTTTCCTTTCAACTACTTTTTGAACTTGAAATTGATAAATTTTCACAACACATATACACTCCATCTTATCTAAAAATCTATCTCACAAAAATTTAAATGCTCTACTAATCTTTATGGATAAGTAAAGACATTTATTTTTCATTTGGAAATACAATCATGGGCTAATCAACAGAAAAAATGATAATTAAGCTCAAGGAGGTTCAATAAAGATAAAGATTTAAGGTTAGTCATTTGTCTTTAGTTTAAATAAAGAAAGAATACATTTATGCAAGTATATGCAAATGTAATCTTAAAAAAAATCAAAGGAAGTTTTAGAGAAACAAATTATGGAAAAATATCACAAAAGAAAAAAAATGAACAGCATAAATGCTTAACATGAAGGTCAAAATCTTATTAGGAAAGATATGTTACTAAAATTCAATTTACTAATTCAAAATCTATCACTACCCCAATCAATTTCAAGAAGTAAAATCATTTATTCAATTTTGATATGAATCCTATCTAACTTCAATTGAATCTTACTCATGAAAAATGTAAAATCTCCATTAATGGAAAGCAATTAAAAATACTTTAAAAGACTTAAAAACAAGTCAAAGACATACCTTTTTTAATTTTTTTTAATTTTTATGGTTTTTTTAAACTATAAAATCATTAAAGTAAGACACAAAACACAAAATAGATCCTAGAAGTCTTATTAAAATTTTAAACATACATTGCAACATAATCAAAATTAGAATACCAATTTGATAAAAAAAATTGTAATAAAAGGTGACAAATTAGGTCAAACCTTAGTGATTCACTTAACACATCTTATCATAATGATTTAGTAACTATGATTACAAATAGAATATAAACAAATTGCAAAGAAAAATGAAACAAAATGAAAACAATAGTGAAATAGAATAGGATATAGGAATGCAAGAATGTAGTATGCATGAAATAAAATAAAACAAGATGAATACAAATGAAACTAATTTGGGGGTTTTAATTTTGAAAATCAAACAAAACGCATTAATATAATAGAATGTAGAAGTAAAACAAAAAGACAAAAAATTAACACAGCAAAATAATTGATCTAAGGGTTTGAGGGCTTTTGATGGATTAATTATAGAACACAAATTAAATAATATTTCCAACTGATTTTTTCAACTTAGAATCATCTACAACCCTTATAATAATTCATAAATTCTATGCTAGATAGCCATCTAGGAATGGATCAATTAAGATTAGTAGAATTAAGTAGCCATTATGATTCATAAAGCCAAATGGAAATTAATTTAAAAATAAAATTAAGCTAGATTGAAGGATTAAACTAGAAACCTCTAATTTCAATATTTAACCCTCCATTAGTATGTGAAAAATAGAGATCAACTAAACATGATTCAACATAAAAATAGATAATGATTAGAAATCATAAGGTTGAACATAAATTATACTATATTAGCATTCAACTCATGCAATTCCAATTAATCAAAATAAAGAATGAGAAAAAAATTAATTAGTAAAGGTCAATATTACAACTTAGGATCTTATAATCCAAATAGATATGAACCTTAAATTCCTTGAATCAATTAAAAAATTAGCCTTTCATGGCTGAAGAAGATCAAACTTGAAGAAAAGAAAAGAGTTATTTAGTATCGTGTAGAATTATGTTCTAGCCTTTGGAGGCAAAAAATCCTATATTTGATTTCCTCTCTTCTACTACATAATGAAATAAGATCATATGCCTCCTAGGATTACAAAAAATAGGGCCTTACTAATTTTAGAAGCTCACAACCTAATTTACAAAAAAAATACTACAAGAGTTACTATAGTAAAATCTCATAAGTCTAACTTTGTGCTATTTTAAGATCCCTCAAAATTACATAGTTTTACTAAATCAAAAACATAAAAGTCATAAGGCTAGGTCTTTGGAAAATTTGGGTATTGGTTTCACCTTGATTGGACTCTAGAGCTCTAGATATGACCCAAAAATAAAAATTGACTTAACTTGGATAAAAATAAAGCATTAATTTCTTAGCTAAATTTAACCTTCCAAACCTTTGAACTGGGCCTAATCAAAACATGAAAATTGTATAGCTTCCTCAAAGCTTTCTTAATGATACAAACATCAACTAAATCTAATATCTTAAAACTTAATTTATAGGAAAAAAATATAAAATAGCATAAAAATTCAATATTAACTTAATAATTTCAAAACATTATAAAACCAATCCCTAATTACATAATAAAGTCTATACGTAACATATTATGAGGCATAAAATAGAAAGAAATAATATAGGAAAAATCTTATACATCATGAGGCATTAATCATCAGCTTAAAGCTATTACTGGAAGAATAGGTATGCAAACTTGAAATATATGGTGACTCTTAAATAGATATCAAATAGATTACTAGAGAATATAGGTATGTAAGCCTTAGCATGGTAAAATATTTAATGATTGTAGCTAGATTGTTATTCAAATTCAATAACATGTAGATTAGGCATGTTCTTTAGATAAAAAATGAGAAAACCAATATTTTAGCTTAAACTACTTCAAAGTTATAAGGTGAAATAGTTAGTCCTAGTTAAGATGATCACCTATAAAACATATCTTAAATTAGTTTACTCATAAAAGGTATTGTGCTTAAGCATTTAGGATGCATTAACTAATTAGAAAACACTAATTATTGAATATTTGAGCTATCCTTCTAAGGATGCTAACTAAACAACTAGAGTTAAAACATTAAAGTTCATCCTTCTTAACAAAAAAATGTACAAAGAAAAGGTTTTAAAGGCTAGTTGTTGAAGTACCTAGGAAGGAAAAATGCTATACTAACCATAACCAAGGCATATGAAAGCATTTGTGGTGTTCATCAAGTAAGAGTCAAGATGAATTAGATTGTAATTTGCCAAGGTTTCTACTAGCCTAAAATGATTGGTGATTGCATGAATTATGTAAAAGTTGTAAGGCTTATCAATAACACAGACCTATCTAGAAAATATTGACCATTGAATTGAAATACATTATCAAATCTTAACCATTCAAAGGATGGAAATGGATATAATAAGTAAAATTTACCCATCTTTAATTAAAGGACATCATTATATCTTAGTTGCTATTGATTATTTTACAAAGTAGGTTTAAGTAGTAGTATACAAATAAATAAAACTAATAAATGTTATTGAATTAATTGAAAATAAACTTGTTTGTCAATTTAGCTTGCTAGAAACCATTATTACCAATTAAAGAACAATGTTTACTAGTTAAGCGATGAAAGAGCACATTAAATCCAAAAACATCAAAATGTTAACATCCACTCCATACTATGTGCAAGCTAATAGCTAGGTCAAGGTTGCTAACAAGTTAGTTATCAGTCTAATAAAGAAGCACATTAGCCACTATCCAAGGAATTGGCATCTAATATTAGATATTATGCTTTAGCCTATTTGAAACTTACTAAGATAGTGGATCTAGGTGATTCCATATAAGTTAGCCTTTGGTCATGATGTAATGCTACTACTCGAAGTCATGACATAAGCTTTAAAGTATAAAAATAGCAAGAATTATTCTCACGTCACTATCATAACTTAATCTTAAAGAATAAAAAGATTAAAATGAGTGCCAGTGGAATGCTTTAGATGCCTTAATAAGCAACAAGGAAAAGCTAGCTAAGCAATATAATGAACATGTTAGAAATAAAAAATTTGCTCAAGGCTAATTAGTATTGAAAGTAATTTTGCTAATGCAAATTAAATTAAATTATGCAAAATTGTCACCTAATTGGAAAAACCATTTAAAAAAAAGTGTTTTGATGGTAGCATTTATAAAACTCATAATATAAAAAATAATAGAGTTAAAATAACTAATAGCATGTATTAAAAAAAGTATAAGCCGAGTTTTCTCAAAGCATATATAACCAAGGTTACGTAATGGTACTATCAAGTAATTGATCAATAACAAGAATGGAAATTACAATATTCAGGACAAAACAAAACTTTCATTTCATTGACAAAAAGTCAATAATGATATCTTGAAAGAAAGTTATACAATTCGAGAAACCAACTAATGAAATTCAAAAGCTTTAGCTAGTTAAATCTTAATTGAATCAAATGAAGTTTTGAAACTTAGCCACTAAACTTGAGCAATTTCTTGCATTCTTATATAGTTTTATTCTTACCCATTATCTCATCCAGTTAAGCGTTAGTGGTCTTAAACTCTTTCAATTTTGACTTTGTCTATTGAAGTAGAGCTTGCTCTTCATTGTTTACAACTTTCAATTCGACATCTCTTTATTGTCAAAGCTTTTACACATCTTCAAGTCAATATTGAAGTTGCATGATTTAATTGACATTCTTCTTTATATCCATAAGATAAGTTTGGTGTTGAGCAATAAAATCAATTTACTTTTGCTTACCATCTTTGAAGAATGTAGATAATTGACTATGGTGTTACTTTAATGACTAGAAGGGATTCTTGATAATAGTATCTTTTCTTACATTCTCACTTATCTTAGGCAAACTTCCCACTAAGTTCTCAATAAATGATTTTAAGCCAACATAGCCATCTTTAGCTTTCAATAGGTTATCTTATAAAATATATAAAACATCATCTATGCTCTATCAAGATTCTAGATCTCCAAGTAAAGCTTCAAGATCATGACCGAGAAAAGAACCTAACTCTACCTATGCCTTTTGAATAGCCTCTTAACATTTTTTATCTAAATTAACTTAAGGGTCTTCAATGGTGGGCCTTGGAGTGGTTAGAGAGTTACGTATGAAGATTAACGAACTCTGTACAAAGAACAAGATCTCATCATCCTCCCTTTCGATTTCTTATTCTAGTTGACTTTCTTTATTTTCATTCCTTCCACCATGAATTACAAAAATAACTACGTTTATTAGTAAGGTATTCTTAGTAGGATTCCCATTGTTTATTTTCAATTCACTTTCATTATATGACTCCACCTTTCTATTATTGGCCATAAAGTTTTAACATTAATTAAGAATGATGTTTACTTCATTCTAAAGTTACTCCATACTTAAAAATGTTTTGGCAAAATTAATTCAATTGGAAGCATTACTATTAAAATGGTGATAGGGTAATACCTTTGGTACTTTTTATTTGGCTAAAGAGGATTAAGGTTAAAAGAATTGATGAAGTTAGTGTAACTATAGAGATAGCTTGCATGAGGTAAAAAGTATATAAGTATATGGAATAAAAGAGAAAAAACAATTTGTTATGAAAAGAGCAAGACCAAAAGTTTAATTGAGATTAAACCTAAAGTAACAACCCTAAAAGTCATTGCACAATTAGACTTCCCCTATTGAAAGTGAGATTTCATCAAAGTGCATACCTATTATTTTTTAGAAAGCATTGGCCGTCTACACATTAATAATATGTGTTAACTTTTCCTTAACAAATAAGTAGAAATGAGGCTTCATGTCAGTTGACCACCACTCTAAAAAATTGTAGGTGTATGACTTAAAGAGGAATAAAAAAAAAGTGAAATGTTGAGCCTACTTTGGTTAAGGGCCTCAATTGATAGGATATCAAAAGACATCAAAGTGAGCCTTTAATTACGAGAATCCAAAATGATTATAGGTAAACCTTGAATGAGGTTAAATTATCTTACCATGATATTCAATAAATGCCACTTAATTAATAAGGTTTTCTCTTGTGGCAAGCTAGTAAAAAGGCATTAAAAGCATAGGAGATTGGCCTAAGTTTGCATGTTATGAAGATTAATTAGCTCAACGCTCAAAGTAAACCAAGTAAGACTAGTTGGTCAAAAAGTAAAAAGTGATAACCATTAAATTGAGCATTCAACATTACACAAATAAAAAATTTTGAAATATAAATGAAAAATTAAAGAAGAGAAAATTTTCTATAAGCAACAATTGAAGTGGCCTAAATATATTTATAGATTAAAATAGCATTAATGGTATGCACTTGATAATTTTCTAGAAGTGAAAAATGTTCCCAAAAATAAGCTAATAGACACATTTAGAAGATCCAAGAAGGATTTCCTAACTAAAAGTTTATCAAACCCTTATACACGCCATGATAATGTTAGCATTTTTGAAAAAAAAGCCTAAAACTAATTGACCCAAAGTTAACTTCCAACTTTCACTTAAAATGACAACTAAAGAGATGTAAAAAGATAACCTTTTTAAAGCCAAAATGTAGAAAAAGGTGTCAAAGATAATATAAAAGAAAAGCTATGTGCTCGGTGTCAAAAAATTGAGGTGTTTAGTGCACCTCCATTTAATCTTAAAAAAGTAAAGTAAGTTGAAGTTTTAGAATCAAGTTTGAAAAGGTATTCATATATTTTTTAATTTTTTGTCATTAAAAGTGAATTGACATGATCACTAATAACCAAAAATGTTATCAAAGTTAAAAGATTAAAAAGATCTAAGCCTATTATATTATATAAGTAAATAGAGGTTGTTGTTCAAAGTAACCTAAAAACTTAAGGCAAAACCTAAAAGTGGCCAATTGGCCATAAAAGAATAGAAAAAATGTTGAATGATATAAAAAATCCCTAATTGTTTTAAAGGTCCCTTTTAGCAATCTAAACATGATTTAACCAAGACAAATACTCATCGATAGAGTAAGGAAATTTTCTAAAATACCTAGACCTTTTGACAACCCAACGATAAGTAGCAATAACATTAAAAGTAAAAATAGGTTTCTGGACTAAAGTAGTATAGAGGACACTCACCTTTGGGCATGTCAAAGGCAAAAAAAAAAAAGGAAATAGTACTCAATACATCAAAATAGAAAACTTTGTAAAAATTAGACCATTAACTTACAGTTAGCTAAAGGCCTAGGCAATTGAACCTTAGGCTAGACTACATGAAAACCAAATGCCATTTATGAGCCAAAAATAGAAAAATAGTTTATAATGGAGAGAACAAATTGATAGAGAAAAGCAAAGATTAGCAAGAAGGAAGAAAAGTGATGAAAAGCAAAAATGCACTATTTAAATTGAACAGATTAGTGGGTTTTAATGGGCCTTAATGGTCATTGTTCATTACAGTAGTTCTTAAATATCCACTTAAGTGCCATAAAAAAGATACAAGTGTAGATGTATGCAATCCTCATTATAACTAACCTCAAGCTTAGCAAAAGTTAAGTAATGACTAAAAGTCTTAAGTTGATATATGTCTCTATGTATATTCCAAAAGATATATTTGTTTTGGAAATATATAAAAAGTCTAGCAAATGAGACAACACTTTTTTGGAGACTTTGCAAACTAAAAAGTTATAAAATTTAAAGTTGAAAGGCCAAAGTTAACCTACCAAAGCATCAAGTAATGACTCACCACTTTTATTGCATTTCTTCAACAAGTGTCAAAGATGAAATACATAATCTGTAGGCCAAAGAGGAATGAAGCAATTTGGTTTCATTTTCTTTCCTACACTGAAGAGGATATTGAAACCAAAAAGCCCATGTTATACTCAATTTTTTATATGATATCTTTATAGCTTAGCAAAAACCATTTGACTAAATAAGGAAAAAACTAATGTTTGTCAAGGCTATTCCTTTTCCTTCCTCAACATGATTGGAGAAATGGTTAAGGAACAAATTAGCCTAGGTTAAGTTGAAACACAAAAACTAAAACTCAACAAATGAGTTATACATAATAGCTCTTACTTTTTCAAGCCTTACTTTTTTATGAAAAACTGCCCACTAGCATACTATAACTACTTATTCAAAAAATTAGGAATATGATGACATAGGTGCCTAATTTTTGAGTCCATGGCTTATAAATACATGAAGGATAAGAAAATTAAAAGGCTTTTTCTTTTTGGCACAAGAAAAATCACACAAAGTGAATACATGTAATCTATATCCCTTATCTAGCATTCTATTAGCACTTGTCATTTACAACAATATTTATTGCACAATTCAGCAATTCTACAACAAGATACTATTGTTCACTTCTAGTTCCAAGGAGCAAGATAATAGGATCCTTAAGTTTTCAAAGATATTTTAATGCATTTTCATCTTCAAGAAAAGCTTGACTAAGTGATAATATTGATTTTTTTTCCTCTTAAAATTTCTCTTTTTGTATGCAACGTTTATACTTGCAAGTTGTGTACATTTTTATATCACTCCTAATTAAACTTATAGCATCACTATTAGTTGGGTTTTACCAATATATTGTGTACTTGAACCTTGCCTTGTATTGTAACTATTAGAATTGCTATAAAATATATTTTTACTTACAATTCTAACTAGTTGAAATAACTATCTTAGAAATTATTAATGTAATTAAATCTCTGATGTTTGATATACCTTTTATATTGTTAAAATATGCCTCTTACCTATTTTTACTTAATTGATGGTGTAAAAAACCTTCTTCTATTAGCTTTTCGTTGGAAACCCTAACAAATGACCCACATGTGCAACAAGTTCACTCTAATATCAAAGGAAATTAATGCCTTAATTCTAGAAAAGCCTCCTACATTTTCCATTCATCAAATGTAAATTATAAAGGAAATTTTGAAATTATTCTATTAATTTAATTTCTTATAAAAATATTAATTTATAAAAATCTTTAAATTTTTTCTATTAATACCATTATTATTCATCTAAAAAAACAAATTTACTAACTAAAACTTTTGCCTAAAGTCTTTGACTTAAGTGGCATCTTATGTTCTTTAAAGGGTCTATGCTTGTTTTTACATTTAGAATTCAATCTCTAATATATATATATATATATATATATATATATATATAATGGTTTAACCTATTTTAAAAGACAAGCAAATTAAATTGTCCAAAGGTTATAAAATTTTATAAAAAGATGGGGAAAATATAGAAAATATTATAAGTATTATAGTATGTTTAGCCATGACCCTAATAACTACATTCGTTTCAAGGAAATGATCAAGAAAACTATCAAATAGGGATGCCTAAAGTTTGGTGACAAGGGTAAAATGAAAGAGATGTTGTGTCACAACCCAACCTAATCATGATCGACATAGATTTCATTATCGATTTCTACAAGCCTTAATAATTTTTACTTTTTCTATTCAATGGAAGTTTCCAAATTTTCAAAGAGACTTGAAAATTTTACTTTAAAATTTTTATGAAAAAATGCATAGAGTCTCCCCTATTTTTAGACATTTCTCGAGGGCCACGCGCTCTAAAATACAAAACTTGTTTCATTTTTCATATATGACAGCATTAAACAACACATAACATAATAAAATTTTGAACTTATACACAATTAAATGATTCAATATATCAAATGTTAAATCAATATCATTTCTATTTCTAGTTTTAATCTTGTTTCAAAAAGTATCTCAACCATCAAATCTTCAATCTAGGCGGTATTTGATTCTCCATGCATGTAATGTAGCTTAAGCAACTATCTTGAACTAAAAATAGTGAAAATAAAATAAAGTGAGTTTTAAGAACTCAATAAATATATATCTACCATAGACTCGTAAGAGATTGATTTTACATACAATAATCATAGGTTAATTAAAAAATAAATTAAAAACTATTGACAAACCCATTTCTTGCATTTCTAGAACCTACGAAACCAAATCTTGAAATGAGAACTCTCCTGTACAGGACTCATGGAAGGTATAACTATTCAATAATACCCAACATCATTATCATCATATCATACACTAACCATTCCAAGTAGAAATCACAACCACAAATAGCCATTAAGGCTAACACAAGCAAATTATCATAACCATATCAAGTCTTTACAATCATGTTAAACAATGATATCCAATCACAAGCAAAATTTTAATATGACATCAAATCACATATTTAGTTTTAACAAACATTTATACAACTACCTTTTATTTCAGGATCAAGTTTATACTCTTCTCGATTATTTGCTAGAAATTTCTCATCTGGCTTTTGGTATCATCTCTTAATCACATATTACAATATCCAACACCATAACTTTAGCATAGTTCTCAATTTTCCAACACCTCATAAAGCTCAATTCATAATGTAATCAATTTGCTAGAATTTCACTCTATTCATATCATCGAATCTAATACAAGATTACATAGACAATTATTCAATAATTATAGGTAATCAAAGTATATAACACAATCGCAATATGATCTATTGCAATCCTATCAAAATCATTCAGTTAGCAACTAATAATGATATAAGCATACTTTTGCTGCGCACTCTAATCAATTATCATTCTTCAACAAATAATTACTTTTATATCATGAAACTAAGTTCATATAATGAATATAAAATCTATATTATCAATAAGAAGAATATAATTAAGTCATCTTATATTAAGATAAAATTAGTAGTGAGATATATACTCACTTAAAATCATCCTATAACTTCAAAAATTTCTAATTCCTTCACTTTCACCTTCTATTCTCCTTATTTATCATTATATGATAACAAATTATAAATGTATACACATTACTCATTTTCTTTCCATATATTATAAATCGTAATTCCAATTGTAATAGAATAGCATTCCATACCACTTACTTCTTATATTCAAAACTTCATATATTGTTACTTAGGAACTTTCACATTTAAACCATATAGATTTAAATAATAAAATTTAGAGGTCTAAAAACATTTGTCTTCTATTACTACATCTCCCTAGATTATCACTTCCTTATATTTTTAACTCTCTTTAAAGATTAAGGAAAATCACACTTATTGGAAATATCTAAAATCGAAGTCCAAATATAAAAAATATTATATTCTCACAATATAGATATACTTTAAATATATCTTAAGCATAAGATCCTTATTTTATCATTATTATGTCAAGTATTCAAATAATATGATAGGGTAAGGGCTTTCCAACAAGTTCAAGGTTTACATGTTCTTTAAATATATTATATGATATTCTATCTTTCTATAGCATAAAAGCATTATATTTCAGAAGCATTAGTAAGAATCCACAATATTTAAAAAAAAAGGTTTTCTAAAAGATAGATAGATATATATATATATATATACACACACACACACACACAGGTTTTCATGAGTATCATTGTATACCTAACTTACCTATAAATAAATTATACAAGATTCTTTTAGAATAATGATATATAATACTCCATATATATTTTAATCATCCTATGCTAGCATTTTGCAACATGAAAATTACATTTTTCATAATTATCATTATATATTTCAAGTAAGCTAAAATGGATTTCTCTAGTTCTTAACTCAATCTAACAATGTATGAAGATTCTAATATCTAGAGTAGCTTACCAATACCTTAAGAGGTTGACGTTGGAAATTGACACTTTTTTTTACTAAAAAAGAAGAGAGAGAAAGGGAGCCATCGTTGTTGAAGCTCTACAGGATAGCAATTGATGGTAGTAGGAATAAAAGAGGAAAG
This sequence comes from Sindora glabra, assembly GCA_020226215.1. NCBI lineage: Eukaryota > Viridiplantae > Streptophyta > Magnoliopsida > Fabales > Fabaceae > Sindora > Sindora glabra. The sequence goes on from JAIUCU010000177.1 coordinate 68,614, forward strand.
CTCAAAAAATCTTCAGGACTCAGTAGAAAAGATCTTCTTACTAACTTGCTACTATCTTCTTATTGCTTATAGACATGGAGACCCCAACTCAGCTCGCTGTCACATCTTACGCACAAAAAGATAGCAAAGATGTTTTACTTGGCTAACAATGCTCGTGGTGAAGGGAAGCAACATCAATCAGACATGCTACAACTCTTGGGCAGAAGAATGGCCCAAATGAAGGGAATGAAAAGAGAGGAAGAAAGGGGGGAAGGTGGTGGAGAAAGTTTGAAAGTGAAAGAGGAAGAGAGAGGGGACCCGGTGATGAAAAAAGAAAAGGTGGACTAGATTTTTTTTCCTTAAAAAGAAAGGGTACTCGGAATAGTAAATAAAGGAGAGAAGTGTATCGAAAATAGTAAAAAAGAAAGATAAAGGTAATGACATACTTTAAAAAATAAGAGAAAAAAATATTAAATGAGTTGTGAGTATTATTTCAATACATCTTACCTTATGATCAGCTTTTCTTTTCTTTTCTAAAATCTTAACCATTGATTTATTTCAAACATTTCCATAAAATTGATTTTATCTAAAATCTCATTTCATGTATTTTTTAATCCTCCATTAATATTTATATTTATACCAAGCTAATATATTTAAACTTTCTAAAATAATTATTTCAAATTTTAATTATTTTCAAAGATAATTTATTAATGTTAATAATTTATTTTATAAGTTTTGCATTCTCAAAATTTATTAATGTTAATAATTTATTTTATAAGTTTTGCATTCTCAAATTTTATATTTTCTAATAAAATATTTTGATATTACTTTTGATAAATAAGATCTTAATACTCACATTTTTTCATAAAATAACTTGATAAATTTAAAATTTTCCAAAATCAATATTTGAATTTGTAGGAGATATCTTTTAAAAATTATTTAAAATAATCTTAAATTAGTAATGGTCATATACAAAATAAATAAATCTCAAATATTGTCATAAATATTACTTTCAATATTTCAAACCTTTAACACAAAAAATAAATTCAAAATCTTATTTTTAACTGAATAATAAATAATTCTTCACAAGTATTAAAACTTATAAGATTTGGGATATTACATACTAGTTAACAAAGACCCTTTTTCAACTAGGTTGAACTATGCTGACCAATAGATGAATTTAGTCTATTTAACATGGATGTCAACTCATAGGTTACAATAAATACAGTGATCCTTTAAATGCACCTAAAGGTTTACCTACTTAATGGTGAAAGTAATACAAACTTCATAAAATGAATTCAATATGAACGAGGCATTTTAAACATGTACCCTTGATATGAGAAACATTATAATGAGCTAAAGGTGGTAATGTTTAATAAAAGATTAAAAGACTTGATTAACCCAAAAGTCTAAAAACTAGTAGATGAAAGAAAAGAAACAAAGAAATAGGTTAAAGAATTTGAAAAAGATAAAGGAAAAAGTTAGTCTTCAACAAATTAGACTATCACTAGTCTAAGAAAAAGATAAGAATCTATATTGGCATGAGAAAGCTAAAAGCAAACCGCTGGAAAAGGAAATGGATAAAGAATATATTAGAGGAGAAAAGTAAGCAAATTCAAAAGCTAATCTCATATGATTGAAGAAGCTGAAGATATTACCTTTAATATGAAAGATTTGCACCTACTAGGATTTTGAAGAAAAGGATGGAAAGGCAGGTCGTATATAGAAAGAAAGAGGAGGAAAGCTATCAATATAAACTACCATCTAGTTTGGGCAAGTTAAGCTGCATAAAGAAATAAGACAAGAAAAAGTTAATCTTTCAATAGATGAAAATGGAAGGACAAATGATGGATCTTGACATTGGTGCAATACTATCTTACCATCATTTTTTGCCATAATCAAAATTGAAAAAGCAATTGAAAACTTTGATGATGATTCATTCACTGCAATAACAGAATTTAATAAGGATATAGCTAAAGAGTTTGAAAAACCAACTAACTAAATAAAGAATCACTTAAAACCCTTGCATACTAAAGTTTATGCAAATGGTCAACCTTTAAATAGGTTTTTGATAGATGGTAAAGTTTTTTATTAAACTAATAGCCTAATCCACCATTGTTTAACTAGGAAAATAGTCAAAAGGTTTGATGGCATCCAATATTATTATAACAAACCTCAACAAAAAGATATTAAATTTGGAAGGTATAGTGTTGGTTGAACTCTAAGTGGGGTCAGTAACTAGACTCACATTGTTTGTGGTGGTTTCATTGAAAGCCAATTATAACTTGTTGCTTAGTAGGGATTGGATCTATACTATTGAAGCAATACTTTTAACATTACATTAGAAAATGTTCACTTAGAAGTAAAACTAGGTTGTTAAATGCATAGAAGCTAACAATAATCCATGCAATGTGTAGTAATGTCATGCCAAGTTAAAAATATACAATTCTAATTTTTAATTGCAAATAAGTCAAGGCGTTGATCCATTAAGATGTGCATTTTGGACATATTTGGGTTTAAAATAATCCAAAATGTTAAAATTTTCGGATCAATCTACGACCATAATGAATAAGTATCACAAACAACTTGCTCAATTATTAACCTATGTTGCCAAGCAAGCATACATGAAAGTTCCTAATTGCATCTATGACAACAACCCTATTAGGTTCCACAAATCCTTTATTAAGGAAGATACCAAAGAGGTTGAAGTCTAAGATTTATTACAAAAAAGTTAATTTTAAAATCGATAAAGAACCAAGGCTAACATCCATCAATACAACTTTACAAATGATATTAAAGAGCAAATAGTTAATATTTTAAAGAAGTATAAAAACAAGTTGTTAATAAAAGAAAGGTTTTGGCCATACAAATAGCCATCTCAGCATTTTGCACTAGGAGTTATAGCAAAGATAATAGAAGAAATAGAAAGACTTCTAAAAGCCAAGTTCATAAGAACTAGCCAGTATGCTAAATGGATTTTCAACATTATACTTGTTATGAAAAAAAATTGCAAGTTGAGAGTATGTATAAATTTGAGAGATTTGAACAATGTCACACCTAAAAATAAATACCCTATGTTGGCAGTTGATATGTTTATTAATTTTGGCTCAAGCCATGTAGTGGCTAGCTTGATAGATGGTAATGTCAGACACAACCAAGTGTACATAGCCGAGGAAGATATGTTGAAAACAACACGTTAATGCTTAGAGCAATTAGCACATATGAATAGGTAGTTATGTCATTCGATTTGAAAAATGCAAGAGCCACTTACAAATGTACCATGAACACCATCTTTCATGACATGATAAATAAGTTGATAAAGGTCTATATCGATGATAAAGTTGTAAAAGGTAATTCTTATGCATAACATCTAGAAAATTTGAAAAAAGCCTTTGACCAAATGCTCGATGGCAATTTAAAGATGAATTTGCTAAAATGCATATTTAGCATTTCAACTAAAAACTTTTTAAGCTTTCTAATACATCAAAAGGAAATTAAAGTGGATAAACAAACACTAAAGCCATAATAGAGACATAAGCATTAACCAATAAGAAAGAATTGCAATGCTTTCTTTGGAAGGTAAATTTCTTAAGATGGTTTATATTGAACTTATATGGTCAAATAATAATGTTCTCACCAATGTTGAAACTAAAAGATGTCGAACATTTTGAATGGAAGTGTGAACATCAAACTACGTTTGAAGATATAAAAAGTACTTAACTAACTTACCTAAGGTAACTTATTAGGTTATACGTCTTAGTCTCTAATAGTGTAATAGGTTGATTTCTAACCTAAGAGAATGATGAAGGCAAAGAAAGAACTATTTATTATTTGTCAAGGGTATTGAATATAATGAAAAAAAGTATTCAATAATGGAAAAATTATACATCTCTTTATGCTTTTCTTGCATAAAACTTAGATATTATTTATTATTGACTATAGTGCAAGTATTGGTAAAAATTGACATTCTTAAATATATGTTAGCATGGCTTTTAATTCATAGTCGAGTAAAGAAATGGGTTTTAAGTATAATCGAATTCATATTACAATATTATCCACTAAAGGCTGTAAAAGGCCAAATGATGCTAAATTTATTATAGATCATAAAATGCAATTAATAGATTATGTTGGTATTAACTACTAGAAGTTATATTTTAATAATTCTTTCCATAAAGGTAGTGCTAGTGTTGGCTTTTTAATTGTAATTACATAAGGAAAGCTAATCAAATTCATGTTCACTTGGATTCATAATACTTGAACAAGGCTGAATATGAGACAATAATCATTAACTTAGAACTATTATTGGAAGAAAAAGCATGTAAACTTGAAATATATGGTGACTCTTAGTTAATTATCAAATAGATTTCTAAAGAATACAAGTGCATTAGCCCTAGCATGGAAAAATATTTAGTGATTACAGCTAGATTGCAATTTGAATTCAATGACATGTAAATTAGATGTGTTTCTCAGATAAAAAATGATAAAGTCAATGTTTTAGCTTAAATTGGTTTAGGATATAAGGTGAAATAGTCAACACTAGTCAAGATGATCACTTATAAAACACATCTTGAATCGATTAACATGCAAAAGGTATTATGCTTAAGCATTCAAGAACCTTTAGCTAATTAGAGAACATTAATAATTGAATATGTGAATCATCTTTCTGAGGATGGTAGTTAAACAACTAGAGTTAAAACATTAAAATTCATCCTCTTTAATAAAGAACTATATAAAAAGCATTTTTTTAAAGGCTAACTATTGAAGTGCCTAAGAAGGAAAAATGCTATAATATCCATAATTAAGGTGCATTAAAGCATCTATGGTGCTCATTAAGCAAGAGTCAAGATGAATTGGATCTTAATTTGTAAAAGTTTGTACTAGTCAAAAAATTATTTGTGATTGCATAAATTATGTTAAAAGTTACAAGGCCTATCAATAACACAAACCTGTCCAGAAGGTCTTGGCCACCAAATTAAAATAATTATCAAACCTTAGCCATTCAAAGGATAGGAAATGGACATAATAAGTAAGATTTACCTTCCTTTAACTAAAAGATATCATTATATCTTGGTTGCTATTGATTATTTTATAAAGTGGGTTGAAGTAGAAGTATACAAAGAAACAAAACCAATAGATGTTGTTAAATTAATTAAAAATAAACTTATGTGTTAATTTGGCTTGCTAAAAACCACTACCACCAATCGAAGAACAATGTTTACTAGTTAGGCAATGACATATTACATTGAACCTAGAAAATCAAGATGTTAACTTCCATTTTATACTATACTTGGTCTTCATTACCAATAAGTTAGTTATTGATCTAATAAAGAAGCACATCAGCCATTATCCAAGGAATTGGCATCTAGTATTGGATAATGCACCTTGGGCTATTTGAAACTTACCTAGAGAATCGACCTAGGTGACTCCATATCAGTCTTTGGTCATGATGCAATGCTATTAATCGAAGTCATGACATAAGTTTTAAGAGTATAAAAATGGCAAGAATTATTGTTGAGTGACTATCATAACTTAATCTTGAAGAGTAAAAAGAGTAAGATAAGTGCCAATGAAATGCTTTAGATGCCTTAATATGCAATAAGGAAAGGCTAACCGAGCAATACAATAAATATGTTAAAAATAAAAAAGTTTGCTTAAGGCCAATTAGTATTGAAAATAATCTTGTATATGTAAATTAAATCAAATTATGGAAAGTGATTACCTTATTAGGAAGGATCATTTTTAGTTAAAGATTATTTTGAATGCAATAGTTATAAAGTTCATAATATTAAAAATAATAAAATTCCAACAATTAACTAGAAGTATTTTAAAAAGTATGAGCCAAGTTTTCTTGAAGCATATATAGCTAAGATTACGTAACAATACTATCAAGTGATTAACCAAAAACAAGGATAGAAAATACAATATCTAAGACTTAACAAAATTTTCATTTTATAATAAAAAGTCAATAAAGATGGCTTAAAAGAAAGATATACGGGTTAAGAAACAAGCTGACAAAATTCAAAGCTATAGCTAGTTAAATCTTAATTGAATCAAATGAAGTCTTGAAATCAAGCCATTAAGCTTTGGTTGTTTCCTTATGTTTCCATATGGTCTAACACTCAATCCTAATCTTAGGAAGTTGAGAGTTAGTAGTCTTAAACTCTTTCAAATTTAACTTTTTTTATTAAAGTAAGCTTGTTTCTTATCATTTACAACTTTGAATTCAATATCCAATTGTTGTTGGAGCTCTAACACATCTTCAAGTAAGCATTAAAGTTTTATGATTTGGTCGATATTCTTTTTTGTATCATAAAATAAGTTTGGTGTTTAGCAATAAAAGTAGCTTTCATTCACTAGCCATCTTTGAAAAATGTAGATAATTGATTATGACACTACTTTAAAGACTAAAAGGGGTCTATTCTCACTTATCTCAAGCAAAGTTCTTACTAAGTTCTTAATCAATGAATTTAAACCAACTTAATCATCTTTGGCCTTTGGTAGGATGTCTTGTGAAATCTTTAAAACATTATCCATGCTTTATCAAGATTCTAGATCTATATGCAAAGCTTCAAGATCATGGCCTAAAAAAGCACCTAACTCTTTCCATGCCTTCTAAATAGCCTTTTAAAACTCTTTCTCTAAATTAACTTGAGGCTCTTTGATAATAGGTATTAGAGTTGCCAAAGACTCACTTATTAAGATTAAGGAACTCATACAAAGAAGGGGACTCCATCATCCTCCTTCTTAACTTCTTGTTCTAGTTAGCTTTCTCTATTTTCATTCCTTCCACCATGAATTACAAAAATAACCAAGCTTGTTGGTAAAGTGCTCTCAATAAGATTCTCATCACCTATCTTTATTTTGCTTTCATTATGTAACTCCACCTTCCTAATACCAACTGTAAAGTTTTAACATCAACTAAGAATGTCATCTACTTAGTTCTAAAGTTATTCTAAACTCGAAGATTTCTTGCCAGAATCAGCTTAGCTAGAAGCATTATTACTTAAAATGGTGATACGGGCAATATCTTTGATACTTTGCATTTGGTTAGAAAGGGTCAATGTTAGAGGAATTGGTGAAGTTAATATGTTTGTTAGGATAGCCTGCACAAGGTAAAAATTATATAAGTATATGGAATAAAAAAAGAGAAAAATTAAAAGTTTACTTAAGATTAAACCTAAAGTAGCAATCCTAAAAGTCATTACATGACTAGGCTTCCATGTCAAAAGATGTTATGGTAGGGTCATATAGTCGGCTAAAAGTGATAATTTTTATTTTCTTTCTTGCAAGTGGCTAGATAAACTAACTTCTATTGATCATAGTTTGATTACCATTTGATGACACACTTTGGCTCAATTGCCTTTGCTTTCTTATATTTGACAAGGTGTAATCAACTCCATTTTCTTCTTCAACAAAGGCTTGCTTGACTAGATCGTGGAATTATTTATCCTCAACTTCCCTAGTTTCTTAAGCTGTTAAGTCAAGTAATATAATTAAGTTATTAAAAATGAGACTAATAAGATTAAACTAGTACTTTTTAGGCTAGTTACTTCTTTATACATAACCTAAGTTATAAGGCAAAATTCTACTATTAAATGAGTGCTTTTATAACTATGATGGTAGTAATGGGCTACAGCCATACTAGGAGTTGGTTCACTTTTTTTAAGTGTTAAAGGTATAGATTTTACGATGCCAAAAAAAGCATCTGATAATGGAACTAGCTTTAACTTATAAGGAAGGGTTTAAAAAAGACTAATATTTGGATTTTTCTAATACTCCTTCTATCATTTTCTCCTATAATAAGCATTGTGACTCTCTCTCTTTTTCTCAAGTGTCTCTTTGGCATCAAGGATGCTGAATCTAATGAGTTAATAATCATAAGTTCACTTATAATATTTTTCAAAAGCAAGGATATTATTAAAGTCTATACTTACTATTTCTTATAAAGCATTAATTATTTGTATATTATTAATTTGTGTTAGCTTTTCTTGATAAATAAGCAAAAATAAGCATGTGTTAGTTAACCATCACTCTTGAAAATTGTAGGTGTAAACATGACTCAAAGAGAAATAAAAAAGAGTAAAAGTGTTGAGCATGCTTTGGTCGAAGGACTCAATTAATAGGATATTAGGAACCATCAAAGTGTGCCCTTAATAACAAGAATCTAAAATGACTATAGTACAAACTTGAATAAGGTTGAATTATTTGGCCATGGTATTTGGTAAATGCCACTCGACTGATGAAAATTTCTTCTAGTGCAAGCCAGTAAAAAGGTATTGAAAGGATATGAGATTAGCCTAAGTTTGCATACTATAGGGATTGATTAGCTTAGGGCTCAAGGTAAACCAAATGAAACTAGTTGGTTAAAAAGTAAAAGTTGACAACCATTTAACAAAACATTCAACAATGCATAGGTAAAAAGTTTTAAAGTATAAATGAAAAACTTGAAGAAGAAAAAATTTTCTATAAGTAACAATTGAAGTGGCATGAATATATTTATAGCCAAAAATAGCATTAATGGCTGGCACTTAATAATTTTCTAGAAGTGAAAAGTGTTCTAAAAAAAAAAGCCACTAAACATATTTGGAAGATCCAAAAAGGACTCTCCATGTTTGAAAAAGTCTGTTGAGCCTTTATATGAGCCACAATAATGTTTTAGCATTTTCGAAAAGAGAACCTAAAACCAGTTAAGCTAAAGGTAGCTTTCAACCTTCACTTAAAATGATAACCAAAAGGATGTAAGAAAATGAGACTTTTAAAACCAAAATGCAAAAAAGATGTTTGCAAAGTCAATATAAAAGAAAAGCTATATGCTTAGTGTAAAAAATCAGGATGTTCAATGCACTTACATTTGATCTCAAAAAAGTAGTGTAAGTTGAAGTTTTAAAATCAAGTTTGAAAAGATATATATATATATAGATATATTTTAATTTTTGGTATCGATAATGGAATGACATGATCACCAATGACTAATAATCTTGTTAAAGCTAAAAGATAAAAAAGAGATAGACCCATTATACTATAAAGTAGATGGAAGTTGTTGGTTGAAGGAGATTAAAAATTTAAGGTAGAACCTAAAAATGGCCAATTGGCATTAAAAGAATAGGGAAAAGGCTAAATGATATAAAAAATCCTTAATTGCTTCAAAAGTCCCTTTTCGCAACCTAGATAGAATCTAACTAAGGCAAATGCTCATTAGTAGGGTAAGGAAATTTTCTAAAAAACCTAAAACCTTTGATAACTCAGGGATAAGAAACAATAACATTAGAAGTAAAAATAGGTTTTTGGGATAAAATATTATAAAGGACATTTACCCTCATGCATGTCAAAGGTAGAAGAGAGAAATAGTACCCAATGCATGAAAATAAAAGACTATCTCAAAATTGAATTATTGACCTATAGTTGGCTAGAGTCTTCAGTGGTTGAACCCTAGGCTACATGAGAACCAAATGTCATAGTGAGCAAAGAGTAGGAAAATAATTTGTAATAGAGAGAACAAATTAACAAAGAAAAGGAAAGATTAGCAAGAAGCAAGAAGAGTGATAAAAAGGGAAAAATGCTATTTAAATTGAATAGATTAGTAGGTTTTAATAAGCGTTAATGGCAATTGTTCACTAAAGTTGTTTTAACATCCACTTAGGTGTCATAAAAAAGACACAAGTGTAGGTACATGCATTTCTCATTATGACTAACCTCAAGCTTAGTAAAAGTTAGGTAATGACAAAAAAACCCTAAGTTGATATGTGTTTTTAAACAAATTCCAAAAGATATGTCCGTTTTGGAAGTATATTAAAATTCTGGCAAATGAGACAACACTATTTTAGAAACTTCATGAATTGAAAATTCCTAAAAGTTAAAGTCGAAAGGTTAAAGTTAACTTACTAAAGCATCAAGTAATGACTTGCCATCTTTATTGTGTTTCTTTGACAGGTGTTGAAGTCAATATACATAATCTATAGGTCGAAGAAGAATGAAGTGATTTAATTTCATTTTCCTCCCCACACCAAAAAGGAAACTGAAACCAAAGGGCCTATGTTATACTCAATTCTTGTTACGAAATCTCTATAGCTTGGTAAAAGCCATTTGAATGAGCAAGGGAAAAACCAATGCTTATGAAGGTTATTCATACTCCTTTCTTGACATGATCAAGGAAATAGTGAGTGAATAAATTGACCTAGGTTGAGTCGAAACACATAGACCAAAATTTAGCAAATGAGTTATGTGTAACAACTCTTACTTTTTCAAGCCCTCACTTTTAGGTGAAAGATCACCCATTAGCATGCCATAACTACTCACTTAAAAAATTAGGAATGTGATAACATAGGAGCCTAATTTGTGGGTCTCTAGCTTATAAATACATGAAGGATAACAAAAGCAAAAAGCTTTTTATTTTTGGCATAAAAGAAATCATACCAAGTGAATACAGGCACTCTATATCCCCTCCTTAGCACTTTACTAGCACCTATCCTTTGCAATGATATTTATTGCATAATTGAACAATCTTACAATAAGATGTTATTGTTCACTTCCAATTCTAGGGAGAAGAAGGCAAGATCTTGGAGTTTCCAAAAATATTTTGATGCACTTTCATCTTTACGAAAAGTTCAATCAAGTGACAATATTAGTTTTCTTTTTTCCTTAAAATTGCTTTTTCTATATGCAATCTTTATACTTGCAAGTTATGTACATTTTTATATCACTCTTAAATAAGCTTGCGTTATCACTATTATTTGGGCTCTACCAATATAATATATGAATCCTACCTTATATTATAACTATTAGAATTGCTTTAAAATACAATTTTTTACTTGCAATTTAACTAGTTGAAATAACTACCTGGGCAATTACTAATGCAATTAAACCTCTAATGTGTGATTTACCCTTTATATTATTAAAATGTGCTTTTTACCTATTTCTACTTAGTTGATGGTACAAAAAAAACCTTTCTTCATTAACTTTTTGTTAGAATCCTTAACAGAGGATCCATATGTGCAATAAGTTCTCTCTAATATCAAAGGAAATTAATGCCTTAATTTTAGAAAAGTCTTCAACATTTTTCATTTATCAAATATAAATTATAAAAGAATTTTTAAAATTATTGTGTTGATTTAATTTCTTATAAAAATATTAATTTAGAAAAATCTTTAAATTATTTATATTAACATCATTATTATTCATCTTAAAAAAATAAATTTAACAACTAAAACTTTTGCCTAAAGTCTAGCTCAAATATCATTTGATATTCCTTAAAGGCTACTATTAATTAAAAAAATAATAACTAAAAATTTATTTTTTATTGAATTGATTACTAACTTTGGTTAAAAGTTTATCTCCCCTAATTAGTTTGCTTCTAGTAATGCTTCAATTGTTTCTAATTTCATAATTATTATTTTATAACAATTTAAAGATTGTGACAATATAAATACTTTATAATAAAAAATGCATAATCAATTTTTCACACTAAAATTTTTGTTAATAGAATTAATGGTATACTTTTATAGGGATTCCTTAAGTAATCATTTTTTCCATACTCTTAGATACTCACAGTTGAGAACTAATATAATGTCTACATGTGTGACGGAAATTCATTCTTTGCCGGTTATCCTATATGCATCTAAAGCAAGGGACAAAATTTGTCTTGAGGAATGAATAGACAATCTTACCCTTATCATTCAAGGAAAGAAAACAAAAAAAAAAAAACTCTGCTCACTGACTGAATGACTACTACTTCAAAAGCCAATTTTATCAATTGTCGGGAGAAAGTAGCAGCTCGAGGGCACTCTACAACATTGCGTATTTCCCTTCGAACTTTAAAAAGTGGGAACTAAGTCCAATTTTCTGAGGTTGCGTATTATAGTTCGAATTGGATAATAAGGCCTCTGGTAATGGAATGTGTTCTGAGGTTGTGGCCACAACTAGTGTACTTTCAGCTCATGGGATTTGTTAGGAATACAAACACATTCAGATACGTACTTGTTTCACTCTTTTATGTAATTCAACAATTTTCTGGGTACCATTACGCCTGTGAAGCTTAACTTGCTTCACTTAACGTTCTATGAAAATTAACACTGCCTCTTAATCTTTAGCATATTTAAATTATCAGTTGAATATAATTAGTTGAAATTCATTGCTGAAATGGCAAAATAAATGTCATAGTTACTCAAAAGTCAGCTAATTTTCAGAAAGCAAAATAGTGAGAGCTGTCCTATAATTGAGGTTTAAGTAACTGTCTTGCTAGACGAGGTAGTAGGCTTCATATTTCATTTGTATTTGTATATTCTACTGCACTTTATTTGTTCCTGCATCTTCATTCAACTTCAAGTTTATTATTCTTCATTTGTGGTAGTTTAACAGACTTGGCAATAGTGTTTGGTTATATTCATGTGGCTTATTTTTATCAGTTGTCTCAGTTTATCATTCATTTATCTAGCTAGCATCATGCAGGATACAAAATGCAAATGTCAAATTGGCCTGAGCAGCCAGTTAATGTAATTATAAACTGGCTAAGAAAGCAGAGCCCTTCTTTGGTTGTAGCTGATTTTGGCTGCGGTGAGAAACCATTAAGCTCTGACAATTTTTTGTATTTGAGTCTTGAAACTGCTGTGATGTTTTTCAGTTAACATTTATATTTTTATCTCTCGTCATATTCTAGGGGATGCGCTCATTGGAAAAGTGTGAAGAATAAAATCTTCTCCTTGGATCTTGTCTCCAATGATCCTAGAGTAATTGCTTGTGACACGTCACATGTATGTCCTTCTGTTTTCAAGGGAAGCTACTATGGCATTAATCTGCAATCTTAATACTGCGTTTCCTTTTGTACATCCAAATTAAGTAGAAACTAGACTACTTTTATTTGGCTTTGTTGAGTATTTATATTTTAAGGGCACATGGTTTTCATGGGTTTGAAAGATAGACCACCTGCACCAAATTCTGAGAACATAAACAGGGTTTCAAATGACAGTGTTACCTTCAGACGGTTATGTGGGTGACCTTTAGGTCACTGTTTAACCAAATATTTAATTGTAATATTGGTTCCTTGATATGCTAAAAGAGAAGGAAAAGAGTGGTACCTTGTTATACAATATGTGACTGTTGATGTTCTCAAATCCTTTATCAAAATAGTAAAGCAGTATCTTAAAAAAAATGATGGCACTCAGACAACTTTGCTTTAGAGGTTTATTTTAGATTGTAAGAGGCCCTGCTTTCCAATTGATTATCTCTGCTTATTGCGGGACGACGCCCTTTAATTAATTACCTCTGCTTACTACTGGACGCCCCTTCTTTCCACCTCTGTTGACATTGCTGTCGTCTGCCTTTCATTGATGGGGACTAACTACGCAACTTATCTCAAAGGAGCACACAGGGTGTTTAAGTCAAGGTTTGTGTCTTCTGGTAAAGGCTTTCAGATTTGTGACTGCTTTTTTGGCAGGACCTAACTTGGTATAGTTATGAACAGTGGATAGCTTTTGATAGCAGAAGTCAAGAGCAGGTTTGATCCAAATACTGGAGAAGCGGACCCAGAAACCAGAAAAGTTTTCAAAGGTTGTTTACAAGCTAGGATTGCACTCTACAAAACAGGCATGGAATGTTCCATTTGATTACCTCAATCAGCTATATAGCCTTGGTTTGTGCTAACTGATAAGTATTGTGCGTAGGATTTTTCAAATAAAATGTGTTGTGCGTAGGATTTTTCAAATAAAATGTGTTGTGCGTAGGATTTCTTCAAGAAAAAGGTGAGCAGCTACCACATTACAATAGCAATCTGATTCTTCTCGTTTTTTTTGAGTAATAATAAGAGTAGTTAAACTACTAAATGCATACATACAAGGAATAGAATCAAACTCTGGATATATAAGAAGGAATAAAATTTCTAATGGACATTCAATGTTTTCGGTGATTCTTGTCAAATTTTGTTAACAGCATATTGTTATTATTATATTATTATTAGCATGTCTAATCTAACTCGCCTGTCTCCCTGTAGGATAAACAGAATACTAAACAAAAGGAAATTGAGCGGCCTGCGCTGAAACCTTGTTTGTACAAGCGCCGCTGAGAAGTTTGTTCTCATGGTTATCAAGACAGTAGTGAATCATATATATCAAATTGACATGGCTACGAGATTATTTATGAAATTCTTGTATGTTTTGATTTTCAGATGTTCCAAGGTGATCCCACCTCTTATTCATTTATTGATTTCATATGATACGAGAAAGAACACTAGCTGCTGTGGAACAAGTCTGCATTTAATAGAAGTGAGCCACGAAATTCTCTCACGCTATATGCAACAAACACTAGAAAATATAGAATTCTAGGATGTAGGCACAAAGATGACAACAAATGATGGAAATAAAGAATTCCCGGATACAAGTACAAAGATCACAAGTCCATTGTTTATTAGCAACGCCACATAGCAATTTTAACAAGTTATCACGTAACAATACAAATTATTGAATGAAAAATCACAAACCTCAAGATCACCATCACTCAGTCAAGGCAAGACCATGTAGCATCATGCAGCAAGAAAAGCAGTTTGCAACCGTTTAACCGATCAAAGATATCATTTTAACAATAGATATGACAATAAAAATATGGGTTTTTTGAAAAAGAGAGAGGGGGAAGAATATATTCCATCATTAGCATCAGCAACGTACCGGTAAGTAGTGAAGACTAAAACATCCAGAGGGAAAAAAACCTTCCAAAAGACATATTGATGTCTTCCTCAGGAAGGGCATGATTCGTTGGATATAGCTGTGGTATTAGTGTAGACGCCAGCATTGCTTGGCCGTCAGGGTTTCTCTGATTAAAATAATATAGATTAAAAATTAAAAAACAAACAGAAGAATTGGAAATGTGACATATGCAGTCAAAAAGAAAAAGAAAAAAAGTGCACAAATCAAAGTTTCTTAACATGTAAATTACAAATATATATATATATATAGTAGTATGAGTTTAATTTCAGTCCATCTATGATCCCTGCTTTCATTACCTTACTTTTGGTTTAATTTCTGCAGTTTAGGGGGACCTCTGGGATTCGCTGGTATCAGAGCTTGGGGGAAGTAAGGATGGTAGTATGAGTTTATGATGTTTATGGGGTGACCTTTATATAAATATCTAAATTTGAATTTGATTCTGGAAAATCGATAGTATGCATATAGTAACATGTGTTTGTAAAGGGGCATAAATCCTAGTTAAGTCGTTTGATGAAAAGCGTTCGGATAGCCTCTGTCTTCCTTGCTCACATGTGAACAGTAAGTTGAGGCTAGATAATCCAGAACAAATAATTCGTGTTAAGATTTTTATATTTAGTTTATCCAATAAACATAATAAATTTATATATTTATCCTTATGAAACCTTGTGGTTAGATATCAGTCCCCTAATTTTACATATATTTTCATTCTCTGTTTACTTACTTCATTTTATTTTTTGCATATTTAATTTTTTTTAATGGCTAATCGCTTCTTTTGCTCTTTCTCAAATCGATTTTCACCAAGTTCTTCCAAATCTTTAATCAAATCTGGATCAAAATCTAGTTCAAAACCTATCTTCTCAAAAGAAATCAAATTTGAAAATATAAATCAGAAGTTTGATGACTGGAAAATGTCGAATATGCCAAATCATAAACTTTATTTGATTCAAAATGAAAAGTTTTTCAGCAGAATAGATTATGTGATCAAGATTGTTGAACAAACTATTGGGATAAAACCTGATGATGAGAACTTCACTCTCATCTCTTGCTAAGAAGCAAAGAAACTTCAAAAGAAGTATAATTATATGCATATTGGTTGTATTCAAATAGCTGCTATTTCAACTCTCTAAAGAGGATTAGATAATGCTATTCTCCTCTGTCTTCGTGATGGAAGAGATACTGATTTCAAAAATTCCCTCATTGGAGTAGTCGAAACTAGCCTGCCACAAGGACCAATTTATTTCAACTATTTTCCAAAAATGAAACTAGTCCTTGCAACAAATTAATTTTTGGAAGCTCTTCTTAAGCTTCAAATTAAATTGCATAATTATATTATGGAACCCAATCAGATTTCTGTTGTGATCATATACCGAATCCATTATAAATTGTACAATTCATCTGCATCACGGTGTGTTAAACCACCCACACGAAAAGGAGAAATCGTCTTCTTTCAAACAAATGCTACAAAGTTTAACTTATCAGTCCTAATGGAAACAATATAGGATAGACTAAGTTGGCCTAAAAATTGGGGATTTAAAAATATAGTTAAATCCCAAGAGATTCCTACTAAGGAAATCTCGAGGATAGAGACCATGCCCGATGGTTCTGCCTTTATTTCTTTTGCAAATCAAAGAAGGATTGAAGAGTTCATTGAAGCTAAATTCTCCTTTCAGGCAAATCAAGTAAAATCCAAAAATTTGGTTGAAGGACCAAGAAGATCTTACTCTGGGAGAATTAGTTCTAGAAGAAGTTCAAGAACTGAGTCTTCAAGAGGATCAATATCTTCTAGAAAATCTTTTTCAAATCATTCTACTATTAACATTGATATAAGAAGTGTTGATAATACTTCAAAGGCCCCAAGACCAGTTTATGATTAAACCATCCAAACTGGAGAAGATGAGAAGGATGGCGAATTAATAGGATAAGAGAGTGGATATGATATCTCCTCTGGAGCTTCTATTAGTTCTCCTACTGCCTAACAAATATGCCCTAATAACCCAAAGTTATTATGAATTCTGAAAAGCAATTCGTAATTGATAAGGAATCTTTAAGGAAAGAATTCTATTCTGAAGAATTCCTTCATCAAAGAACCTATAAATATAAGGGTAAAAAAAGGACAAATATTCAAGAAAGATATTATAAGTGTATGAACCTTTTTCAAACAAATATATCTTTCTTTGAATGGTTTGAAGCATATGCTGAAAACAACCAAATTAATTATCCTTTTATGAGGATAAAGTCTGTTGGAATTATCACCAATAAAATAGAAGAATGGATTACTACCAAAGGAGAGAAGCTCATTTCAGAACTTCCACCAAAAGGGCCATTTCAAATACCAATAACAAACCCAAAGAAGCTGGTTGTTGCATCTCCCTTCAAGACTAAAGATTACAAGGAAGGAGAAGCTACAGCTGCAAAAGATATTGCTTCAATCATTGAGTAAAACAACTATATCAACAAGTATCTCCAAACTATTGGAACTCATATACTGTCAGTTGGAAACTCTGGCGTTCCTGGAAATTTTACAAAGGAAACCTCTGGTACAAAGAAGGTTGAAAATCCTTTGTTTAAGCCTTACCAAATCGCTCCTGAGAAACAAATAACTCTTTCCAGGGACTCAACCTTAAATATGGTAAACCAAACGATAGAAGAATTAAACCAGAAACTAAGACAGGTATATGTTGATGAGTTTGAAACACCAAAGTCTGCTAAATCAGTTACTGGGAAAATAGTAGGAGTCCTTGATAATTGCTTTGAAATATCTTCAGATGAATATCAAGTAAACCCTATCTAACAAGAACCTAGGGAGACTAGTGGGAGAATGCCTTAAAAAATGTATTATCCAAGAGCTAGTCATCCTGATTTAGTTATAGAAGAAAAATCAAAGATTATTCATAATTCCTACAACGGAAATAATATCTATGAATGGAACATAGATGGTAAATCTGAATATGAAATCATAAATACCCTTCAATAAATGGTGATGGTCTATATAGCCTACCAATCAAACCATAACTGTGATGATACAGTAGTTTGCCATTACCTAATAGTAGGATTTACTGGACAGTTAATCTTAGGACCTGATAATAGAAGTAGTTAGGCAGGATAGGAATGGACAAATAATCTTAGGACCTGATAATAGACCAATTCTTAATGCCGTAAACATATATATATATATAAACGGTATCGAGGAACGTTTTAAAAAACAAGAGCAACAAGGATAGTGAAATTAGCAACCTCACAAAAGGATTTGAAAACATAATCAGCTATAATAAACTCTTAAAGGCTAGAAGTCTGCAGAATGATTCGCATTATTGAATTGAGACCAAGTTCTACTTGTGGCTCCTCTCAACAAACTTGCTGGCAAGAGCATCAAGATTCTTTGAATCTCCCCACCAATACATCTTAATGCCTAACCCCCCTCAAAAAAAAAAGAGTAAATACCTACACATACCTTATACTTCCTAATCAAAATGGCCTTAGAGAAATTGCATTTTAAAATAAATTAAAGTAAATCGACGCAATCTCCATTGAGTCTGATTCTCTGCAATCTCCATTAAATCCGATTCGTAAACCCTTTATGTGAGCTCTCTCTCTACTTCCAATGCCTTCCTCCTCAATTCTATTTGCATTTAATGAAAAGGACATTCTTGTCCTTACGTTACTTTCCTTAGCCCAGTGGATCCCGTCTCAAGTCATTTTGCATTAAGGGCAAAGATGCAATTAAAACTTTTCAATGGCTCAGATTGCGGTACTCATTTTGCAGGAATGAGTGTGCAAGAACGACCCTTTATATACAGTCATTACAGAGAAATTTCACATTGTGATTTCAAACCCATTTGTGGAATTTCAATACACCTTAACAATTAAAATTATAATTCATAAAAAGGTTTAAATTCTATCTACTGACAGTGTATAGGAGTTTTACACTATCAACTAATTACATGATGATAAGTCATTAAATTATTCAATTAAGAAAATAATTAATTATTTTTTCTACCAAGCAAAATTGAAAAATTGTATTTCTATTGAATCAAATTTTTTGTTTTTATTTAATTAACTATTTTAATTGTAAAAAAAATAATTAATTATTTTTTTAATTAGATAATTTAATGACTTGTCATCATGTAATTAGTTGATAGTGTAAAGCTTCTATACACTGTCAATGGATAGAATTTAAACTCTTTATAAAAATTATATAAGAAAAATAACCATCATTTTTATATGAATTAAAAAATAAAAATCATAGTGATAAAATTTATATTTATAGAATGCTTCTTAATAATTTAACTTTTAAATTTGAGCAATAAAATTTTAGATTAATTATGTGTTGTACATTTTGTATATTGATGAAATGTAGAACAATTGGAGAATGTAGGAAGGAGAAGGAGTTCTAAGGAAAAAAATTTATGCATGTGAAATTTTCCGTCAGGTCATCAAATAAAAGGTTAATAGACGAGGGCTCTTTATATCATCAATTGAATAGAAATGGATGATAAACATATTTTAATAATATATAGAATAAATCATATATTAAATAAAATTCAAAAGAATTACATATAATCTATCTAATTATTTATATATAATATAAAAATAAAAATATTTTTTTTTATTATTAAACTCGTGCATGTACAATTTGAATAGCTCATATGTTAAACCAAACAAATTGATTTATATTTGATTTATTTAAAATTGAATTCAAATTGAATTTTGAACAAATCAATTTTGAATTACTGCAGAGCAAATTGGTTCATTTGCATCGAATCATCCAAGGATTTTCATCTAAAAATCATTCTAACATTTCAGACCCGTCTCCGAATGAACATCAAAATGATTTATGTTTCTCATAGTTTCGGAGCCATCACGTGCAAAATCTGATAGAATTTGCTATTAATAGCTAAACGCAGCTGCTCTCAACTGCAGAGTGGGGAGAAAGAGACGGGTACCGTTGGTTCCGTGACGAAGATAACAAAAACTATGGCGTACACGCTGACTTTGCCTTGAAAACAGAGAACACGGATTAGGCCTGGTTTCTATCTCCAACTCTGGAACATTTTGTTACTGCGCTTATAATTAAATGGATTTGCTTTGTGTAGGGCGTCAGTATATATAGCAAAATATTTGTGATATTGATGGCAACTGCGCCTCTAATTCACGCACGCTGTGGCTATTCGCCACGAATTGCTAGTTGTAATAATGGCTCCAAAGGTTCTGTAGCTTCCTCTTCCAATCCAACCTCGTCTTCTTTGCCTTGGAGTTCTTCCTCCTCTTTGTCAAACTCAGGGCTGGGCTTTGCTTCTGGTATTTATTTATTTTTTATTATTCTTTCATATTCTGATTCTAAATTCTCAGTTTTGATCGCTTTTGTAACTTATTTACAACTTGGTTATTTTCTTTTTTAATTTATTTAGATAACAAAATCTGTGGAATTGATTTTAGTTTCATTGGGAATGGAAAATTACGAAATTGTTGCATTGTAGCCCAATTTAATATAAGAATGTTGATCGTAAATTCTTGTCTAACTTTGGTCTCTGGTTCTGTCCCTTTCTTTTCAGCATATAGGCTTTTATGGATTACTCCAATCTGATGTGATCTGAGGTTTTACGGCTTGTGTTTTATTTTCTTAAAACAGTGTGGTAGAGTATCTTGATTTTTAATTCTTCTTGGTGCACTCATTAGTCCTTTCATATCTGATATCAGTAGCTTATGAGGAATTTTTAAATATTTGTCTAAAACGGGACTTGATGAATGAAACAGATCGTAGCTAGCTTTAATTCAGTTGTAATTCTTGATTTATTCTAGGGAAAGAGTTAAGAAAGAAGTAGATATGCATATGTTCTCAATCACTTTATCTCTACTAATTGAATTATTGATGTACAATTTGGTGCACCAGCTGTTGATATATCACTTATGGATCGCAATCTTTATTGATTGTTCTTGATTATTATAGTTACAATGGCGCAGACATGAACCTTCAGGCATCCAATACATTTTCTGAGTCATTTTCCTTTAAGATATGTTAGTCTGTAACTCTGTGGTTATCTGGTGATTTCAAATTACTTACATTTACATAATAGTGACAGTAAATCTAAACGTCGTGCAGGATAATGATTTATATATATTTGATATTAGTTCTCTGTCATTTATTTAACATAGATCTTTCTCAACGGCTTGCTACACCATGTGCCATTCTATGCATCTATCTTCTGAAGAAAGGGATGACATACAAATTTTCATAGCAAGTATGATAAGCATTTGCAGGTATTATGTTTCATTTGCAATACGGTTGATGAATAAAATTTTGCAGTTATCAACAGTGGACATAGACACCAGGACCTTAGGGCTGAAGCCATGAGTTCTACCACTGGAAATTCTATAACCAGAAACTCTGGAACTTTGAAATCTGAACCTGATCATCTTCTTGTTCTTGTTCATGGTATCTTGGCGAGGTATATTTATATAAAATTAATAGAAGTTGTTTGAATAACTGCCTAGTATTTGTTTGGTATTTTGTAAGGGCAAGAATAGATTTGCTCAATTTATATGCCTTTTGTATGCCTATTTGGAAAAGAAACTCAACTGGTCTCTCAAGTGTAATATCAATACCGAAAGGAAAGCCTCTACTTAGGTGATGACCTCTTTTTGTTTCGTTGGATACTCGTCTAGTGTTTATATATGTATTGATTGTAAATATGATTCTTTGGATAAAAACAGTATCTAGAATATATCATGACCACAATTTAGCAAATCAATATTGGAAAGTATCCACATTAGTTCATTTATAGTTGTGCCTCTGATTTTTAACACAGCTTTTGTTACTCTTAGCTAGTGCCCTTGAATGTAGTCCCATAAGAAATTAACTGATGTCTCAATAAATACAGTCCTGGCGACTGGATTTATGCAGAGGCAGATTTGAAAAGGCGTCTTGGGAAGAACTTTTTAATCTATGGTATGCACCTATTTCATACTTGTGGATCTATATGTTAGATTTTGTTTGAGCCATTGTTGTTTTTCTTTTTAATTTTATTTAGATTTAATTGTTATTTTTAAAGTAATGTTGATTGTGGAAATTCTTATAAACAATAATTGTCTTATGGTGTATAAAGATGGTCATGTAAATTCCTGTAGTGCCTAGGAGAAATTAGTGGTTTAACAGAAGTCTTGGTATTTTCTGCAGCAAGTTCATCTAACACTTATACCAAGACATTTGGTGGCATTGATGGAGCTGGAAAACGATTAGCTGATGAAGTGAATCTTGAATACTTGGACATCCCAATTTTTGGTTTTGATGGCTGGAGGTTGTCTTGAACTATTTCATTTTGCTTATACTTTCTCTTTTGTCATAACAGGTCAGGCAGGTTGTAAAAAAGACAGAAAGCCTGAAGAGAATTTCATTTCTAGCTCATTCTCTTGGTGGTCTGTTTGCTAGATATGCAATTTCTGTCCTTTATTCCCCTAATTCCTATAATGGTGATCAACCTGGTAATCAAGCAAATTGCATGTCAGAAAATTCAAAGAGAACAGGCAATTCAAGTGCAGGGATGATTGCTGGGTTGGAGCCAATCAATTTTATTACATTGGCAACTCCACATCTTGGTGTGAGGGGAAAAAACCAGGTCTGTTCTTGAAAATTAAAAGATGGTGCTAGTGTTCTTAGTATACGAATGGCTTCCCTCCGAACCATGCTATTGAACCTTTATTTATTTTTTTATTTTTTATTTTCTTTGATTTTAAATCTTTGTCATCTTGATCCTTTGCATTGGCGAAACTGCATATACAGTTCTGGTGCTTTATGTATGACCAGCCACTACTTAGTTTTTGTTGTTTTGGTGCCTTGCTTCACTAAGTAGAGCTCCTTTTTGGTGCCTAGTGCTTTGTGCAATGTAGCAGGTAGTGCATTGAGGGCTCTTACGTACAACTAATCAAGGGCTATCATAGATTCTCTCTCTCTTTTTCCTTTTTCCTTTCTTACTTTATCACTTGTATTCTGAAGGCAAAATTGTGACTATTCCCCTTTAGCTATTATACATTTTCTATTCATGTTTGGCATTGCAGACTACATGTAAATGTTTAGTGGTTATACCATTACCTTATTAGGATTTAGTTTTTCTGAAGACTTTTAATATGTACAAATACAATCCTTATAACTTTCTTATCAGTGAATATATTATGGAGATATACTCTTTTTTTTTTTTTTTCCGTTCGAATTCCCTTATTTGTTCTTCCCTTACCCCATTCTCTGTTCTCTGTTACACACACACACACACACATTGATCTTGTCAACCCTTTCTTGTTTGTCTGATATTTGCTTTATTTTCTCTTTTCTAGTAAAATTCATGTATTCATTTGTATGACAGGCACCAGATACATTTTATCTGCATGACCTCACTTATTCTTTATTGTCAGTTTCACATTAACTGACTCAGCGTTGTTCCCTGTTTCCCCTCAACTCTGTTGATCTACAGAAAATCTGTCAGTTTATTTATTGATTTATGCACGCTTTTCCTTTTTTTTTTCCACAAGATTTTGGATGAAAAGAAGAAGCTTAAAGATTGAAATTAGAGATTTATAAGGTAAAAGAGAAGGTAGAATATGAGAAAATGCTGATAACAATATATGGATTGTCTTAAAATGAAATTTCAGGTGGAAAATTAACTATAGGCATAGCCAAAGAAATCCTAAATTAAATTGGAAGATTCTTTCTTTTAATTAAATTTAATTGGGAAATTCTCTGTGGACAAACTAACTATAGGCATAGCCAAAAAGGGGCTAAATTAAATTGGAAGATTATTCCTTTTAATTAAATTTAATTGGGAAATTCTTTCTCTCACAATATAGAAAAAGGATAAAAAAGGAAAATAATCCAAATATATTCAGCCTTGATAGTTATATAATTAAAAGCATGAAGGAATTGAATCCTTAAAATTTTCTTACTCCAATTTTTACACTCAATTTTTTTATCCTGCAAGAATCCTTCATTTATATCCCTTGATCTTGTTTTTGAATTCTGTAGAAGATATGCATGTTACAACTGCAAGACTGACCTTTTGCTACACTAATTTTTCAGCTTCCATTTCTATTGGGTGTTCCAATCTTAGAAAAGCTTGTTCCTCCTATAGCTCCATTTTTTGTTGGACGGACTGGCAGTCAACTTTTTCTAACTGATGGTAAACCCAACAGACCTCCTCTTCTTTTGAGAATGGCTTCGGATTGTGAAGATGGAAAGTTCTTGTAAGTAAAGGTTTTGTTGGATATTTCTGGGCTTACTCTAGATTTCTGATTCAATCAAGTCCTTACAAAATTTATTCTTTTGCAGATCTGCACTTGGAGCATTTAGATGTCGCATAGTTTATGCTAATGTATCATATGATCGTATCCTCTTGGTATCTTTTGCATTCTTATAATCTGCTAGATGTCTCAATGATATTGAGAAAATTTTCCTAATTAGCATCCTGTGGTTTGGCCAAATTTCACCTGCTAATTGTGATTTAAAAATTGTCACTACCTAAGAGCTTCATGTTTTTACAATGTAATCACCGAGTTTATTTTTACCCATCTTTAATGGAATGAATGCCAATGACATACTCTGCTGAAAAAAGCCCTTCCTCAACCTAAACTCGTCCTATCCATGTACTATTTGTCTACTAAAATGAACAGAAAAAGCTCGGGTTAGTTATATGGTAATATAATGAAGCACAGAGGGTCAGAGTGACACTGCATGAAGCCACTGGGTGGCAAAGTGAAATCTGGTCAAAACCCAAGTAGGTGAACGGGAACTTTCCCTTAGCTTATTAGTGCTCCTCTTCCTTCATTTTATTACTTTAGCTTTATAGATATGGTTGGGTGGCGCACTTCCTCAATAAGGAGGGAAGCTGAACTTGGTAAGGTGAATATGATTATTTCTGTTTTTCAACTATTTAATTTTGTTGTTTTCAACCTCTGATATATTGTATATTATGTATCAATTTCAGTCTGGGCCCTGAAATGTTGATGTGATATATATATATATATATATATATATATATATATATATATATATATGGTCATTTAATTAGAAGGACCGTTTTATATCTCTCAAGGATCTTTCAGTGTGGATAAGAGCAATTGAGAGTTATATAAGGTCTCAAACCTAGCGGAGAAATTTAGATTGAAAGAGGTGAAAGAGAAACGGTTGAAATGTAGAAGTGAACATTTTCCATATAGTGCCCTGTAGACTAAATATTTTCTTGTTATTAACAGCCTCCTCGCCGATCATTGGATGGATACAAGCATGTTGTAGATGTGGAGTACTGTCCACCAGTTCCTTCTGATGGCCCTCATTTCCCTCCGGAGGCAGCAAAAGCAAAGGAGGCTGCGCAAAATGCCCCCAATACACAGAACACTAATGAATATCATGAGCTTATGGAAGGTATTTATTATTTACCATGAACAACTGAAGATGTATGGATTTTCAGTCAAGTCAATCGTCATTCCAATAATTAAAGCCACTTTGTATTGTTTTAACAGAGGAGATGATTCATGGATTACAGCAGTTGGGATGGAGAAAAGTTGACGTCAGCTTTCATGCGGCATTCTGGCCTTTCTTTGCTCATAACAATATTCATGTACTAAATTCACTTAATCTTCTTGTCAAGAATACAATTTTTTACTGATAGAGTAGCTACTTGATCACTTTCTTTAATTTCAGGTGAAAAATGAATGGTTTCACAATGCTGGTGTTGGAGTAATTGCTCATGTTGCAGACAGCTTAAAGCAGCAAGAAACATCATTAAATTTGACTGCCAGCTTGTAAGTGTATGTATGTATATCGAGCTTAAGAAAGCAGGAAACACCATAAAATCTGAGACATGACAAGTGCACAATACTAAATGAAAATAATCATTCTTTAATTTAATTATTCTCAAAATCGTTATAAGGCTTTTATGAAGTAGAATTCAAAATATATGTTGGTGTAAGAATTAATGCAGTAGTATTTTCTCAAACATGATTATCAAAATGATGGGAAAAAGGCCTTGTGGCTATCAAGATGGCTGCTGGTACAATCTAAAATGTCTGGTCGGCGTTTGGTGAAGAGAACGAAAGGAGAAATGTCACGTACAAGGTCGCATAAACCTCACATTGTGAATTGAGTTGGTGGTTTCATATCTTCTTCGTCTAGTGTGAGGTTCGTGTGAGTGGGACACATGTAGCATTACTCTATGAGAGCGGCATGATTATTAAACCACCTACCGGTACAACAGGATTTATCTTTGTTACTTAGAAAGAGTTGTTATTTTGTCAATATATATGTCTTGCATTATAAGAGAGAAAAAATGCGAATGTCTCTCATTCCAGCCATTTCACAAGGAGAATGTTGGTCTTTGACACTCTCACACTACAGTGTGAGGGACGTATATGGCCTCCGCAAGCTGTGGGACCCACATGTTCTTTGAATACGTAAATGTGAGACTAATCACATAAGAAGATAGCAAATTCTGGCGTCAGTCTCTGACCCCTTTAGTGGTCAGGTATCTTCGTTAGTTGCAACAAATTAGTATGAAGTTTTTCCTCGTGATCCATTGCTTGCAAATATGTAAGTCGGTTCTGTGCTAAAGAAGCATATTTTGATGGTTGGTCTACTCTGACCAATCATAAAATCGGAACCTAAACCGTTATTCAATAGTAGGAGTTTTAGCATACAGAAAACCATTAGTTCTTGTTTTGAGGCTTAGCTCAAGCAGAAATTCTCCCTTAATCAGGGGGTGAGGAGAAATATTTACTCTAGAAGGATGGAGAATAGAGGAAGAAACAAAAGATGCGGTTCACACCTCTTGTTTCAACCATGTTTCTTGTTTGCTTCTCTTCCTTCTTAAAGATTTCTCGTACTTCATACCTCCGATGGTAAAGTAGAATTTTTCAGATTCGATTTTGTGGTGAATAGAATGCTAAGTTCTGAGCATCTTATCAATAAAAAGTTATAGAAGCCCTAGCGGAGGTGCTGCTGCTCTCTGCTAGGGTTTCATCTTCCCCTCCCTTTTATGGTTGTGCCTCCCCTTTGTCGGCTGTCACTCTGAGTTTTTTTATTGTTTTATTTTTTTTTAGTTCATCTCAATTCTTTTCTGTTTTCTTCACCTTCTTTTGTTTCCTTTCTTATTGAGCTACCTCCACAAACCCTTCCCTTCCACTGTTCTTACCCCTCTCTTTCTCTGTTTCTGATTTGTGTCATCCTTTCCCACTATGGTTTTCTTTTTTCAATCCTTTCTTTATTATCTTCTATTTTTTTCCTTTTGTTTTTCCACCTTCCTTCCATGGCTTCTCTTTTGTGCTCTCCTCTATGTTTCCGTTGTTTCCCCTTAGTTTTTTCACCTTCCATCCATAAAACCTGTTTTGTGCTATTCTTTGTGCTTTTCGACTCCTTTGCCCTCCTTCTTCATAGTTCTATTTCCCTTTTTCCTTTCCCTATCTTTTCTTTTCCATCTATTTTGTGTGTTTGTCATTTCCTCTTCTTCCCCTTTTCCTTTCTCTAATATACTTTTGTGTGTTCTTTTGATGTTTTTTGTACATATTTCGTAGAAGTAAAGAAGAAGAATGACAATTCACGTTTTGGTTGTGCAAGCAAAGAAATAAGGCTTTGTTTATGACATTTGGAGAATCTCTGTTCTCAAAGGATCCATTTTAAAATTTTGGGTTTCATGGCAATGCTAGCTTTAGCCTTTAGTATTGATGTTTTGGCATTGATAACAAATTTTCTTCTGAGTCTTGCTCCAAATTTATTCAATATGGTAGCTTTTATCCTTCTCTTTTTTCAAAGAGGATTTGTGTCCTTTGAATTGAGTCTGTAAACCCTCAATTCTTCATTCTTGGTTTCTTTTGTAGAATCTACTTCTTTTGCTTCTTCGGCCTAGCAAAAGTTGCATTTTCTTCATTGATGTATCATTATCTTTATTTTTATTTTTTATTTTTGTGTTTTGAAGGCTCTTGTATGTTTTAGTATTATTAATGAATAGCTATTTTGAAGCCTTAAAAAAAGCACAATTTATCATTCAAAGTTTAGGTCTATTATTTAATAATTTGTTTGAGTTTAACCATCAAATATTTAATAGGTTTTAGGACTTTTTTGAATATAATATTAGAACTATTAATATTAATTTATACAATATATGTATCTATTTCTTATAAATATTCAATAAGTCTTAAATTTTTTTTAGGTATCACATTGGATTTATTTGAATAACACCTTTTATGATTAATATTATTATATAGAAATCAATTTATCATTTATATATAAAAAGATATTTTGATTATTTATTTTAGATAAATAATTTTAAAAAATTTAAATTTATATTAACTTATAAAGATATTTTAAAATAATATTTTTTATTTTGTAATATTAGTTTTTGCAATGTAGGAAATCTAATTATAATATAAATAAATAAATAATGATTTATGAGTTAATTTAATATGACATTTATTTAACATATTAATAATAATACAACTCACATTATCCTAAAATTAATATGGATAATATGTGTGAATCAAAATAAAAATGCATATAAATAAAAAAATGAATATGATTCATAATTGCTAAGTATAATTATTATTAATAAAAGATAATAATTTTTTATGTTTGTTAAAAAGTTTAAAATTATATTTTTATTAATAAGTTCAAATGAATTCATTTTAAATATTTTAATTGAATTTTATAGAACTTTTAACAAGTTTGGGTCTTTAATGAATTCAAAATAGTAGATCCTTAACGGATCTAAATTAGTTGAATTCAGATTGAGTCTATCTAGACCTAACTCATTATCATCCTTACTTCTGGTTGCCAAATTCACCTTTCTTATTTTATATTAACCAACAAATACTATTACTTAGTTTTGATAATACCACTCGAAATTTAGATGTATACCTAGTTTGTAAATTTTATCTTAACGAAGTCTCTAATCTAGAACAAATATATTTTTCCATTTTCCTTGAACCATTAAAATGTCTCTTATTTAGTTATCAATAAAAAATTTTAATACAATTTAGAAATTCTATTGTAATTGTTGCTTAGGCTCTGTTTGGTTTTGAAGAAAATTGAATTTATGGAAAATGCTTTCCTAATAAATATATTTTTGAAAAGTGGATTGATTTGATATTGCTTGGTGTATAAAGGAAAAACATTTTCTGGTGTTTGATGCACAAAGAAAAATTAATTTTTTCAATAAATTTTTAAATATATATAATTTTATGAAAATAATTTTATAATAATTAAACATATAGTCATAAAAATCAAAATCTTATTTTAAGTTTTGTAATTGGTTCGTAAGATCAAATTGCTGGGAAATTAAAGCAAATTGTTTGGAAGGTCATCCTTTTGAGTAAATTTAAAAGTACTAATTTAATGTAAGAGATGGGTCTCTAAAAAAGCCAAATCCTATGTCATTTCCCTCTCCTCGTTTTCTCATAAACACAAAGAGAAAATAAAAGATAATTAGAATATAAGAAACTCGATAAGTAGAACTATTAATGAAGATTACATAATATCCAACCAATTAGCTTCAATTCATATGGCTAAAGTCATTATGGAACATTCAAAATCAAAGGTATTGGATTTCATTTCCACCTTGAATCTTAGTATATGTAGCCTTTTTTATTTATAAACCTAACAAAGTTAGAATTAGAAAAAGTTAATTACAGGGTGAAGAAAATGAAAATGTAAAATAACTACCATACTAAGGAAAAGGAAATTAGCATATAGCTTAATAAGATTAGAATAATGTTATAAATATTTATGTGCATAAAAATAATTAAAGAATGCATATAACACTAAATCAAAAGTAATATATTAATTAAATCAGAATAAATAGAAGATATTGGTGAAAAGTTAGACTTGGCACAATATAAAAACATCATAATGCAACTTTAGAATAAATTGACATTTGTTTTGTGATTGATATTTGGACTTGGCATAGAGTGGCATGGTGATTCTTCAACAAAAAGCCAAATGAAAATATTTTATGAAAAAGAATTTTGACATTTATTTTAATGGTGTTTACTAATTTTCTACCTTAAAACATCATTAAAATAAAATTTTGTTTTGGATGTTAATGCAAACAAGCAAGCATGAAGCATATTAATATATATTTATGAAATTTGAGACATTATTCAAAGGTGACCACATAAGAAAATCAAGAGTATTCAAAAACTTATAAACATTTTATAGGTACTTGTTTATACTTAAGGCAAGGAGTTAATATTAATATTTTAAATCTTTTAGTTTATAAAAAGAATAAAACACATAATACATATATTTATGAAATATATACACATTTTAATGTGCTTACTCATTTTTAGTATTTGTTAGTAAATAGAGTTTATTATGGGTTAAGATACATAGGTTATAGGCTTACCTCTTATAATATTATTTTATTATAAAGAGATGTTGCTTACCTTAATTAAGGATATGGCCTTATAATTCTCTCTTCTTTAACATGGTATCTAAAGTCAAAAATAAAACGCTAAAACCTAAACACATTTTCTAAACCTAGCAAACCTTCTTTCTTCTTCCTATTTTTTCCTTTTTTTTCTATGTGTGACTAGGTCATGAAAAATTTGGTAATGATTTAGAATTATGTATTTGGAAGAAAATTAAAGAAACTAACTCTCTATGTTTGCTTTTATTGTGCGTGGGATTACTGGTGCATGAAGGAGTAATTAGTTGATGAACACGCATATGAATAGTGTTAGAGTTTCTCTTTAAGGCAAATAATGGAATATGAGTGCTCCATTTTAAGATCTAGGTGGTCTAAGACGAAGATTGATGGCAAATGCACCATTCCAAACAATGCGTGAGCAATACATGCTTCTTCTTTAACTATGTGTGAGTACCATGCACAAAACATTTGGCCAAAGCGTGGCAGGTCCTCTAGCTTTGCACCTCCCCCTATAGCATTGTCAGTGTGAATCACACTTTTATGTATGGTTGGGTTAGTAATTCAAGCACTTTTCTTGCATTTTTTAAATTTGTTTGATTTTTCTAATGTTATTTTTCTAATTAAATTATTGCTATAATAGGGAAAACATATAACTCAAGTTTTGATTTGGGTGTGAAAAATACCCAAAATAATGATAATAAGTTAAATTTCAAATCCCTTTTCTCTAATTTAATTTCAATTGCTGTAAAAATTATTGATAAAAAACTTGATATTAGTAAATAAGAATATCTTGCATAAAAAAATATATTAGTATTTTTTTAGGGTATTTGCATATTTGATCACTTGATTGATGATCCACTAACTAACAATACAAAAAGTTGATGGATTATGGAGAATCAACAACTGTTTAGGTTAACAAGCAATATCTTGGAAAAGGAAGTCAAGAATAATTATGTACATTGCAAGATAGTCAAAGACATAGAGATATTCCTTGCCTCTCTCTTTTAGGTAAAGATAATATTAGCCATATTTATGACTTTTTGTGTATCTTTATTTCAACAAGATGGTTAAAGAAAGACTATGTCTCAAATCTATACTGAATTAAACAATGTTTATGAGTGATATGACAATCTCTTTACCATTATTGATGATGTCAAGGCAATTGGCACTAAAAAAAATAGATAACTTTTTATATTTTCTTATAGATTTACCTTTTAAGCTCAGTCCTATTCACCAACAAATCTTATCTAGCTTTGAATAGTTAGCTAGAAATTTTATTTTTTTTCTCATGCTCTTTAAGCATCCTAAAAGATGCCATTTGCCTCTCCAATGCCTTTTTCAATTGAATCCTTTGCTTTGGTTGCAACTGGTACTCGAAAGGGTTAGAGTGGCAATAGTGGTAAGACAAAGGTTGTAATGCGGCCAACATTAATTTAACTAATATTTGTTATTATTATAAGAAACCCAGTCATATGAAAAAAACTTGTCCTAAGTTAATTAGATAATGGATACCATAATCTTAGTTTGCATATATTACTACTAGTATTTTTGCACCAAAGTCTAAGCACATATTCTTAACTAATTATAAGTATAATCATTTAATTTAGCTCCAACTTTCATAATAGTCACCCATCATTCAATTTATTACTACTTTGATTTAAAAAGGTAATCCTACTGTATACCTTTCCCATTCTAAGTCTAGTAAATAATTGGTTTTAGGGCTATTGGTCATATTTTGGGTGACACAAATATCTTTTCTTCTTTTACATTCTTATCTTTTTTTGTCACTTTAAGTAATAGGTTAACTACTCCTGTGCTTAGGAATAGTACAATCAATGTTAACTCTAATATTTCTCTAATTAATGTTTTATATCTTCCTAAATTTTCATTCAAATTACTTTTTATTAACAAAATTACTTATACTTATAATTGTGATATTTTCTTCTTCTATAGTTATTGTATTTTTCAAGATCTTTCGACAAAGAAGATTCTTATTAGAGGACATGAATATGGTGGATTGTATGTGCTTAATGGTGACCTCTCTCAACTTGTTGCTACTATTAACACCATCATTCCATACTAGTTGTACTACTACTTGGATCATCTTTCCTTGTCATCCTTAAAGAAATTATATCCTAATTTAAGTTCTATTTCATATTTTGATTGGGTTATGTTAGTTTGCTAAAAAGCATCATCATTCTTATGTTCCTAAAGTCAATAAATAAGTTGCATCCCTTTTTGAGTTAGTTCATTCTAATGTTTAGAGTCCTTGTTCAATTGTGTCTAAGCTTGGTTATCATTATTTTGTTACATTTATTGATAATTACTTAAGAATGACTTAGATTTATTTAATGAGAAACCATTCCAAATCATTTGATATTTTTTTGTACCTTTCATGTTAAAATTATGAATCATTTTCATACGTCTATCCAAAACTTATGTAGTGAAAATGCTAAAGAATATATTTTTGCCTAGTTTCCTTTATATTTATCTAAACATGGAATTATACATCAATCTTTCTATATGATTACTCTATAGGAAAATAAGGTAGCCGAATGATAAAAAAACCATTATTTGATAGAGGTTTTGCACGTACTTCTATTCCAAATGAAAGTATCAAAGGTATTTTAGGTAGAAATGATTTCTACAAGTTATTTTCTAATCAATAGAATGTTTTTTTTTTCAATTCTTAATGGTTAAGTACCTTATTCTCTATTGTTTCCTCCATGACTATTGTTTTCTTTTATTCCATGCATCTTTAATTGCATTTATTTTGTTCATAATTATTGGTCTTAAATTTTTGAATTGGATCCTCGATCTCTAAAATGCATTCTTCTAAGGTATTCTCACATTAAAAAAAGGTTGTTATTAATGTTATTATTATTCTCCTAATTTAAGACATTGTTTTGTGTCCTTTAATGTTACAGTCTTAAGTTAATTGCTTTCTTTGATTCTCCTACAATTATGAATCTCGTACCTTATTCTAAGTATATTAATAATCATTTTTATGTACTTTATTGCTTCTCAAGACTCTACTCCCTCACAACAACTTCCCTTCTCATTAAGTTTGTTTATTCTCATAAAAAATAAGTACCCTCAACAACAATAACAACAACGCCTCCCTTTACTAAACCATTAAGTGTCACGCTAGTTGTTGAACAATCACTAACTTCGTCTCTTCCACCAACAGCTTTTTCCTTAAAAGATCCCTTTCCTTTACCCTCTAACCTTGATATTCCTATAGCCCACTACAAAGGTATTTATAGTTGCACTTAGAAAGGTAACTTTTTTACATCTTATCTTATCTATAATTTATGTCATATTCCTCCTTTCTTATGTTTTCTTAATTTTTATTACTTTCTTAGATTTTATTATTATTCTTAGAAATGTTATAAAGGTTTTTTCTTATGATAGGCTACCATGAAAAAAAAGATAAAGGCTCTTGAAAATAATAATACTTAGGAGCTTATACCCTTACTAAGTGGTAAAAAGCACATTGGATATAAGTAGGTGTATATAGTCAAAGTCAACTTGGATGGTTTTATTGCATGGTTGAAAGATTAATTAACGGCTAAGTTTTATGCATAAACTTATGATATTAATTACTTTAAAACTTTTTCTCCTATTGCAAAAATTACATCTACTTACCTATTTATCTCTTTAGTTGCCTTTTAATACTTGTTTCTTTGTTAATTTGAGGTTAAAAATGCTTTTCTTTATGGTGATTAACTTGAAAAAGTCTATATAGAATACTTTCCTAGGTGTGTTGCTAATAGGGGAGAAAAGAAAGGTGTGTTAACTAGGAAAATCTTTTTATGATTTGAAACAATCTTTTTGGATGTGTTTTTGTAGATTTAGTGATGTAATAATAAAGTTTGTTATAAAGAAGAGCAACCATGATCATTGTATGTCCTATAAACATTTTAAATCTATGTGCATTCTTCTTATTGTTTATATGGATGACATTATGATTGCTAGCAGTGATCAAGTGGGAATTTTAGAATCAAAGAACTTTTTTCAGTCTAAGTTCCAAACTAAAGAATTGAGAACATTTTGGTATTTCCTAGGAATTGAGATTGTCGGAAGTAAGAAGGGTGTTTTTATTTTATAAAGAAAATAAATTCCTAACCTTTTGAAGGAAAATGGTTTACTTGGTTCAAAACCATTTGGTACCTTTATAATCCTAAATATTAAGCTTGGATTGGAAGATGAAAAATTATTAAAAGATCTAGAACATTATAGAAAGTTAGTAGGCAAACTAAATTATCTTACTATCATAAGATGACAATGCTTTTCTTGTAAGTGTAGTAACTTAGTTCACGAATTCTTTAAGAATCTCTCATTAAGATGCAATTGTACACATTTTAAAATATTTAAAAAAGATACATAGTTATGAGTATTATATCAGGATCATAGTCATTATTAGAATTAAAGGTTTCTCTAATATTGATTAGGTAAGGTGTCTTATAAATAGAAACTCTACTTCAAGATATTGTATATTAATTGGTGAAATTCTTATATCTTGAAAAGGTAAGAAACAAAAAGTAGTGCAGAATTTGAATATTGAGTTATGGCTCATATTACTACTAAACTTGTATCACTTTCTTATCATTTTAATTAACTTAGAATTACTTTATCTAAAGCCATGCAATTATGACTTGGAATTACTTTATCTAGAGCCACACAATTATAATGTGATAATTGAGTCACTACTCATATTATTATGAATCTAGTGTTTCATGAACAGACTAAGCATGTAAAAGTTAATTATCTTTTTATTAGGCAAAAAATTCAAGAAGATATTATTGATCTTTAACATATAAGAATTAGGGAACAACTTGTTAGTTCATTTACTAAAGCTCATTTAGGAAAAGAAGTTAATGATATTTGTAATAATTTAGGCCTGTTTACTATCTATATTCTAACTTGAAAAGAAGTATTAGTAAATAGAGTTTTTGATAAGCTAAGATACATAAGTTGTAAGCTTACCTCTTGTAATCCTATTTTCTTATAAATATATATTGCCTACCTCAATTAAGGTCATGGTCTTATGGTACTCTTGTCTTTTCTAATACTGTTCACATCAAATTTAAAGTGCTAGCATTATACAATAATCCCAATGCTATAGTTTACAATTAGGATGCTTATGAATCAATTTTGGAACTAAATCATTTTCAGTATATAGTAAACCTATTTTTTTCCATTAAACTTCATCCAAAAAAGTAAAAGTTATCCTTAGTTATGCATGTAAAGGAAGAGAAGTCACAAACATAATAACTTTTGACCAAATTTATAATATTTCATATTTCTTTATCTTCAAGAATCAACAAAATAAGAAAAGATTGATTAGAGTTTTAATTTAAATTATTCTCCATAGATTTACTTTATAATATTTTTATGAGAAAAAGTATAAATTAAAGATAATAAAATAAAAATATTAGCTCCTAAAAGAATACTTACTTAAGGATAAGTATATTGATGATTAAGATAAATGCAATGTCATTGAGCATTGATGTAAAAGAAGTCTATATAAAGTCAAGCTTTATAATCCATCTGTGATACATCAAAATCTCGTGGTTAATCATGTGAAATGCAATATATATATTTATATCATATAATTTAAAGCTATAATATTAAGCATCAATGTAAAGTTTATTTTTTTAAAAAAATATGTTTCTAAAAGAATGTGCAGAAACAAATTGTCATTTATGGTATGCCCATTTTTTTTTTTATTTACAACTTTTTGTAAGATCAAGTTCTTAATATTATTTTAATAATCCTATAATAGGGAATAGTTTTCAATAAGAAAAGTGAATCACAGTCTTTTTAAATTGCTCATTCATGAAGGTTTTAAATATGCTATTTTTTAATTGTTATGCATCAGATAATGACAAGAAAAGTGTTCCAAGAAACCAGTTTAGATACTATGCTTGTAACATAACATAAAAATTGAATTTTCTTATCCTACTATAGTCTAAAAAGTCTAGGTATCAAACCTTTTGATAAGTCTAAAACTCCCTCATGAATTTTAATATCTAACTTAACAAAGACTTATAAAATCTCACTCGTCAAACTCAAAACATCAAACACAATAATGCTCATATTTTCAATAATATGTAAATTTTTTCTTTTTCACATCATGTAAAATATGATCTTCAAATCACTTCTATAGAACATGTGCTCATGCTAACACATATATCTTCCAAGTATAATATATATATATATATATATATATATATATATATATATATGAGCAAATATTATAAGCCAATTTCCTTACTTGTAAAAGCATCACATATGAGCAAAAATAACATCTTAATATGACCATAAATAAGCAAAACATGTAAAAGATTACAAATAACATGATACCAATGCCA
This sequence comes from Sindora glabra, assembly GCA_020226215.1. Taxonomy (NCBI): domain Eukaryota; kingdom Viridiplantae; phylum Streptophyta; class Magnoliopsida; order Fabales; family Fabaceae; genus Sindora; species Sindora glabra. The sequence goes on from JAIUCU010000177.1 coordinate 105,058, forward strand.
AAATTGAACTAGTTTTAAGATTTAAAAATCAAGGGAGCAAAATATAAATTCATAACATAATATATTCAAATGATTCAGGAAAATGGAAAGTAATGAAGAATATTGGTAGCTTTAAGACAATTATGAAAATGATTTCTATAAATAAAGGAAATCTAGAAGAAAAAAGGCAATCTAAGAAACTTATATTAAGTTAATGGGATTGGGTACCAACCTTTCATTAATTCAAAGTCATGTTTTATTATGAAGAAAAAAAGGAAATAAATGGTGTATATGATATATCATACACTGAATAGGACAACTTTTGATGGGTAAATATGGTGAGGGTAGGTAGCTTAACATTAGAGACAAATAATACTTTATGACTTGTCTCATATCATATTAAACCTTGTTCAAATTCAATGTTCTCTTTTAAAATCAAGTATTTAATGCTCATTAGGAAATTATTAAACCATGCATATTTGCATAAGTTGCCATCAATTATTAAGGAAACCATACATGAATCATTGTAATTAAGCATATACCCAAGAATGCTTAAGTCTAACATATTCCATACTTGTAATTTGCAAGTTCTCAAGCTATATCTATAACTTAATTTCAAATCCTATAGCTTAGATTTTAATAAATAGTATCATTTTTTCTCACTATTAAGATTCTCTTTGAGCTATAACATGATATAACTGACATCCTTATCACAACATTTTTCTTTGAGCTTACATTGGCACCATATGCCTATTATAACACTTAATTGGTTGTTTATATATATACTATGCTCACATAACTAATATCATACCCATATACTTGTGCATGTTGACTTCCAGTATTGCAATTATATCTAAGGGCAAAAATAAAAACACATAAACATCTATAATTGTTAAGGGTGCATGCTAGCCTTTTATTATTTAGGTAGGAGCAAGCAATCACAAACATCTATTTAAATGCATTCTAATAAGCTATTATAACAAAATCAAAAGGGATTACACATCTCGATTTCCATAAAAACTAAACTAACTTTAGCTTGTAAAGTTATAATAAATTGCATTTGTATCTTCACTCTATTCATCTTCCTTAAAGAAGATACAATTAGGCAAAAACATAACATAGCATGTAAAAAATCCCATAAACTAGAAATTTTAGACATTAATCTTGTAAGTCTATATTTTCCCTTTACAGTTTGTAACTACAAATGCCTTTATCAATCTTTTAACCTTCTTAACTAGTCCAAACCTAGCTCTTCGCTCAAGAGCATTACCTTCTAATTTTAAAGCTAAACACCAAACCTTAATTTAGTAAAACTATTATCTACTTTAGCATTTATGAATTAAAGAACTAAAGTGAACTAAGCATAAGGGTTAGTTACTATCATCTGCTAATAATTTGGATATTAATATCATTCTAGTTATATACTACACACTAGTAGTAGTAATTATATGACTATACAATGGCACTCAAACCTTATAACAAAATATCACATTTTAATAACATCTATCAATTGGATTTATTCTACTTATTCAAAATAAAATATCATTAATTCCTTGGTAGAACATAAGCATAATGCATAAGTTAATTAGATTCATCTTACACACAAATTATCAAACCTCACATAGAAAACTAGAATACCCTAACCTTTCTTATTCACAAACCTACAAGCTTTATGCTAACATCATCGACCAACATCACAAATTTATAGCCATTTCTCAAGCTCTAAGTGATAATTTATCTTGTATAAGATAAATTATTAGAAAATCAAGTATAAGATAAGATATATGTAACTTAAATTATATAGAAATTTATGAAAGTTCAAGGACACACTTTGAGAACTTATTCTTATTATGCTTATGTCCATAATTGTTGGCCATACAATTATAAACCTAGTGTATTTACTCGAATTTGATAATTAGAGAATCCTAACCTATTTACTCACAAAACCTAAATTATACTTTGATACTAATTTTGTTACAACTTAACTTAATCATGACTAGTATGGAGCCGGACAATCAGTTCCACTAACCTACTTAACAACCATATAGACTCTAAATAAACAAAAACAAATTTATTCCTTTAGGAACTAAATGTGACATAGACTTTAAAATATAAATGGACAAAGTTTCCTTTATTTTTGGGTGCTTGAAAGGGTCACTCACTTAAAATTATAAACCTATGACTTAATGGATATGTTCCAATACAATATATAAAATTTAAATAAAAGATAACAAGCAACACTAATTGAACATAATTGGAACCATATTCTAATTCCTAATTATCAAATCCTTCATTTTGAACTTTTACAAAAGTAGTATAATTAGATGTACTCAAGTTAACTCTTGAAAATAATTATAATAAGGAAAAAGTGAGTTACATAAACTAGATGAATGTATATTTATAAAAGAAAGTATTATATAGGGAAAAACTAACCAAAAACAATTTAGATGCTTTTATTAATAACCATTGAATAATTTTATCATTTCCATAGTTGTCGACTTTATCTTCCCTAATAGTCTAACTATTACATTCTTATGTTCATACCTACTTCAAGAAATCTTGCATATATAGAAATAATGGTACCTAAGAGGATTTCCTTAACCCAACAATCACAAATATCATTCTTAACAATAAAGAAGAACCTTTTTGATATTACAATGGATTAAAACTCCTAAACTTACTATTTAACATATAAATCATTCATAATTAACATTTCAAAGTTTATTTAATTCTAATGGCCCTTAGCATAGCTAGATCACCATAACAATATTACATGAAATATAACAAACAACAAATTAGGTTTTAGCACATATTATAATATGTAGTAATTGAAAATAAAAATTCATATACCCACTTTATGATTTTTAAATCAATTTTATACCTTACCCTCCTTTCCATTCTTATTCCTCTTGTACTAACTTTATACCTTACTTATCTTTTTATCAAGATTCAATTAACTGGCATACATATTGCCTTTATCATAATCTTCCAAACATGCAAATGACATCAATGCCTTAACAAAACATAATTATAATTTATTCTAATACCATAATTTTAACATTATCACAATTATAAAATTAACAAGCAATGCCTCCTCTATATTGCATCACCATAAATATTCAATTTAATTCATAATTATCCAAGATATATAAATATTAATAGAATATCTTGCAATCCAACAACTCTAGTGACATGCCATTATCACATAGCTTTAAAAAGTAAGTAACAGTAATTTACAAGGATAACCTCCTTTGCATAAGAAATCTCAATATATATATTAGTAATTAAAATGATAGCGGCTAACCACAAATATTAGATTTTCATGTACAAACATGCTAAAAGATCCAACCACATTCATAAAATCATATACTAACATGAATATGAGACCTATATTTACAACATGAAAGAAATATGAAAATTTAATAAAAATGATATTTTAAGATAGATGTAAAGTTACCTTTTAGGGCTTTCTTTCTCTAGAATTTCCAAACAATCACACTTATCTTTCATTTCCTTTTATTTGTCAATTTGTAATAATAAACTATAAGTATATTAATATTAATTATTTTTCTTTTAAAAATTATTACTATAGGCTCTATTCGTATCACTCTAATATTTTAGATCATGAATTTCTTATTATTCTAATGTTAAAGCATGAAACTAGAAATATGTTAATATATGAAGTTTCTTGGATTAAAACTATACAAGCAAAAATATTAGAATTTGATGCTTTAAAGAGGCTTTAATCACATCAACTTAAGGAATTAGACACTTATTTCCTAATATTTTGAAGCTATCATCAAGAAATTAGAATGTACACAAAAATGGGTTTCTTCGAATTAAGCCTAAAACATTTTATACATTAGGATTTAATTATCTCAAGAAACTCACCTCCTTCCATGGAAGTCACTAGTTGCTCTTTGGTATTAGGAATCATGGAGGATGCTAGAAAATAGATGAAGGGTGGGCATTTGATGTGCTACAAACAATTGCAAAATCATAGCTCCTCCTTTACACTAGTAAACAATTGTTAGCTTAAGGTGGCATGTGACAGCGACTTTACAGGATGACTATAAGAAATAGGAGCAAAAATGATAGCAAAGAGGAGACAAAAAGATTGAAACTAGTCCAAGAAATAGAGAAAGATTAGGAAAGAGAAAGGGAATTTTGGGAAAAAAAGGATAAAAAGATTTTAGTCCCCTACTTCACATAAAGTTCACTCACTTTTGAGACAAAATCCTTGCCATCTATCTTGTTTATTTCTTCCACTCCCACTTAATCTTAACCACCCACTTCCTAAATTATCCCTTTAAAATTATATGCCTCCTTTTAAATACATTTTATAATAGCTTGATAAATTTAGGAGCCCAAAAACAAATATTTCATAATTCTATCAACTTTAGGAAGATAATTTATTAAACTATAAGCATATATTTTCATAAGTTGTCACACCTATAATTACTAAAATGTTCTTAACTTTATGAGAAAATTACTATAAAATTGTTTAAATTAACTTTGCAATAAAACCTTTAGTTGAATAAATATAATTTAAATATTGCAAAGAAAAACATTAAATTCCTAAATTTTACCATAACTTAAAAATAACATTCAATAGTAAAATACATAAATAGTGAATTTATTTTTTTAATGAGCTAAAAATTTTAAATACTATAATTGATTAAATAAATACTTTGAAGCTTTTAAGTAAAATAAAAAGTTTAAATTGAAAGAATTTAAATATTAGTTTAGGATACTACATATAAGATCCATACCCATTACTAAAATGTGTTGGGTTTTAGTACCTTTATAACCCATTTATCTTAAGTATCACTAGAGGCCTAAAATCAACATTAATATTTCTATTGATAAATCATGATGGGTCCACAAAGAGTACCAACAAAATATGTATGAGTGCATGAAAGTATCCTAATGACCAGTCACTTATGCACTTAAAAAAAGTGTAGTGCCTTTATGCTCAGTGTCAAAAGTTTTATGAGTTCTATAAAAATGTGTAGCTTTTTTCAAAACAAAGCTTGTATTTATTTTTAATCATTTCATAAAATATTACAACTTTTTATTCATATAATTAACATCTAAAATATCTATCATTCAATCAATAAAATTGTAAAAGAAAATTTTTGACTTTTTTTAAAAGCTTGTGATAAAATTATGAAAATTCTAAAATCTTTCATGAAAATTACAAATATAAGTTTAATTTTTTAGTTTCCCTTGTAAATTAATTAAATATTTTAATAAAAATAAATAAAATCCAAGAATTAATACTTTACCAACTATTCACTAATAACAAGCTTTTAACTTTTTTAAAAATTATAACTCACTCAAATATAATATTAAATTGTCTATAATTTATATGGCAGACTAAATCATAATCTCTGATAAGATATGCCCTTGCTAAAGTATAAGGGATGGGAATTTTTTATTGATTTGCCCTAAATTGGCTAATTTTATTCATAAAATATCAGTCAGGTCTAATTAAACAGAGAAATTGATGGTAGCTAATAAAAAGGTAAAATTGTTTTAGTGATTTGATTAGTAGCAAGTCAATTGGATCCTATCCAAATATAATCAAACCTACCAAAATAACACCAAAAATGGCTTCATATTAGTTGTAGGGTTCTATTCTTTAATTACCCCCATCGAGTAGAAGTAAAACCTTATCCATTACTTCTCATTTATGCCTTGTGAAGTTGTGCTCCAAAAGAGCTTTAGTTACCTTTCCACTATTGCATGTGTTACTTTGCTAACTTTCATATGCAAGCTTCACTCCTATCAATTGTTATAAATGTTATAGAGCCCCGATTTGAAGTTATGAAGATCAAGCAAAGGAAAAATGAGAATTATTGCTCATGTAAGCTTTTATAGAGCACTTGATTAGTAGTATTACCTTCACTCTCCAAGTTTTCTATTAAAATCTTCTCAATGAAAGTTAGGGTTTTTGTTCAGAATCGGGGTTATGTGTTTTAATGGAAAACAGGTTTCGATTTCTATATGTACTAATCAAAATGTATTTTCATTTAGCAAAATGTGGTTTTAATTTGGTTTTATTATTGTTTACTTCATTTTTTTATCTTATCATTTTCTAGTTATGATTCAGTTTTAGATTTATCTTGATTAAGTGAAAATTTAGTTTTGAAAAGTTATAATTTTTTTTGGTTATGAGTTTCTCTACTTAAATTGTTGCAACATCTTTTTCAAATAAAAAAATTTTCATTTGATATTGTCCAATGTTAGTTTGAAATATGTGCATATTTCATTGTTGGTTAGTTGTATATCTGGGTTAGAATGCACCATCTAAATTTGCTTGAGCCTACTAAAACCTGATCAAAACCAACCTAGTTGGTTTTGTTCAGTTATGAATGTGAGTTTGATCAAAATTAGCTAGAAATAAAGCTTACTTAGTTAATTTTGATTAGATGGATTAGGCTTTGAAAACCGACTAAACCCAACTATTTCCTACCTTACAAAGTATTATCATTTTAACCACATTTTTCTTTTCTTATCTTGAACTTTGGTTTTACATGATGGTTCATTATCCTAATATGTTAATCCACTCAATATGTGTGTGTGTGTGTGTAAGATTTTGGATTTAAACTTAAAACATAATGAGAAATAAAGCTCTTGAAGCAATATCAACTATTACTACAATTTCAAATATTTTACATAATTTATCATTATTGAAGCAATACAGGTGAATTATAGAGTTGTTGTGTTTTACATGTCAAATTAGCTAGCTATAATTCTTTTTTTTATCTTTGTAAATTATCATACCATGATATTTAATTTTTATCCAATATTGTTAAGTGTGTGTTTTAAACTTAAGTAAACCTTTCCTTTTTCTATAGCATTTATTTTTTAATTTTTATCTATATAAAATATTTTGTATCAATTTTATCTTGTTCAATTCTATTTCAAAAGGAGCAAAATTAAATAAATTAATCTTTGTAAGAACATTAGCAAAAGGATAAAATTTGATAAATTAATATTTTATAAGGATAGAATTGATGCAAAATATTTCAAAAGGACAAAAATGATAAAAATAAAATTATAGGGATAAAAAATGTGTACCCTTTAAACCTAATAACTTCTAAGAATTCAAATTAATTATGATCAGAAAAAACTAGAATATTAAACCTTTTAAGATAAGTGTGAATGGCCTATATTTGTCTTGTTCTAATAGATAAATATATTAAGGGAAACATCTAACACGCACCATTGATAAAATGGTGCATGTATACAGCAATAAATTAATGGTGTAGATTAGATTAAAATTTTGTGAGTGAGATAGACAACTGAAACAAAAATATTTATGGTAAGACCCTTTCAAGTTATTTTATTTCATTTCAAATCTTCCATTTCTTTCATTTTGTGCTTCATGTTCTCCCTTAACTTCCTTATATCTTTCTATTTGTATTGGCATTGTTTGCATTATCATTATTATTATCAAGAAGGATAACTAGCTTTGATTAAAATATCCACATGACTACTCTCTTTACTTTTTCAGAACCATAAACCTTCATAAGAATTCTCCATATATTGCCGAATTTTGACAATAAGAATTTACACTATAAATAATGAATTGTAGATGTAGGTAATGGGGAATGGTGATACTTTTATATCTACAACTAATTGAATTACAAAGTCAAATGCTACCTAGATTGTAACCATAATTGCTATATATATATATATATCAAACTTAGAGCCCATTTTCAAGCTTTTCTATTCATATCCTTTGAAAAATTGAACTTGCAAATATCCCTTAAATATTTCCAAACACCAATGGTAAAACCCTTCTAAGTTACCCAAAACTGAAAACCATTTTTACAATATAGATCACCAATGCCCATGTTGCAATTCACACAAAACCTTGCCCTTAAAGATAACAAAAAAGCATTTATCAACAAAAAAATAAAAACTTATTTATCAATGTTGAGTATAGTCTTAAATGCCCTAAAAAAAATGCAACAATAATTTAAGAATATAGAGTTGAAAAGACATTAAGATAATAAGAATGAATGGAAAATTGCCAAAGATCAAATGTTATTTTGTAAATTTTTGTAAATTTGTGAGTAAGGGGTCAAACTTACTTAACCAAACCATACAATTTAATTGTGGTTGTTGATAGGGTAGTGTATGGGTGCATCAATATTTTGCTGATGCATCTTAGACACTCCCTAAACTAAGATATGTATGACAATGTGAGTTAGGCCATTAATAGTTAAAAAATGAGATAAGGTATCTTTTATTTAATAAAATATTTTGTAAAAACCAACATTAAAAATAAGTGATTTTATTTTGAATTTTTCATTCTTATTCTCAAACATTACAAATTCCAGTTTAACACTAAGTAAGTTGATTTCATTTTATAACAGAAATAATTAATTTTGTGAGCTCTCAACTATGTAAACTGAAATTTCAGTTTTTAAAAAAGGCAATCAATAAATTTATTTCTAAATTAAGGAAATTCTACGGTACAAATGCTGCTTTTGTTGTATGTAATACAAAAACTGGACCTGAGCCATTGGATTAGTACTGTTAAATCTAATGTGTTCATTTAAGATAACCGGTAACTTGATATGTTATTTTCATATAGGGGACACGAATATATTTTATTGCAAACAACTCCTTCGTCTCCATCGGTTATGACCAAATCCAAGCTGTGACAACGAAGAAGATGATGACAGTAATTTGTTGGAATATTACTGTCTCTTTTAAATCACACTCTCTGCCTTCCTCCTCTGAGAATTCTACTGCTAACCAAAGTTAAAATCGATGCCGAAGCACAGACCAATGGCGAACAATCCATTGGCGACAGAGACGATGAAACTTTATTATTAGTTTCTTATAACAGATATTTAGAGTTCATATATGAAATATATATATATATACTGGTTTTCTTTTTAGAAATTGAAAGATTTGATTTTTTTTTTCCTTTCAATTTGTATTGTTGGATTTGTTTATCAGGATACTTGACTGATTCATTATTTTTTCTATGACCCTTTTGATAAAGAGCAAATTATGTTTTGTTAGGACTTGCAATAATGACGCATAGAGAAAATAGAGGTGGAGAGGTCCGAGGATTAGTTTGCTGCTCCATGGACTGTATCTTTGATTATCAAAGAAATCCACACACAACAAACCATCTTCGAAATTTCTCCATAGCCAAAATCCAGACTCCAATGGACAACCCCGGACTTATGAAACTCACTGCCGATAACCTCAAAAAACCCAAAACTCATTCGCATCTGATTTGGTGTTGTTAGGGTAAGAACGGTTCCAAATATGTTTTATTCGACTAAGTTAAGGATTCATTTTGAACTAGAGTATGTCCTACTTCTAAAATCAATACAAAAACATCAAAGCTCGATATCTTGGGATTATTAAGTCTTTCTATTTGCCAATTATGCGTAGATTTGGAGCTATGATGGCTGGGAACGCGGTTAACTTCTGCACAATTCTGCAAGGATATAGCTCAGTCAAGATACCAATTGGTTATGGAGTTTTTGAGATTATTTTCACCGTTGTTTACACTAACTATGGCCTGTTTTGTATTCCTGTGGCGTCTGCTTCCACTTTTGCAGCCATAGTTGCTTTTCACACTTAGAAATCAAGAGGTCTCTTTGCAATTTCTTATCTTTTTTGTAGCCTTCTTCGAATTTCCTATACTCGATTGCGTCTCCCTTTTCTTGGAAAAATAAAAGAAAGGAGAGCACGTGTCACTTAGCCAATGGTTTTGAATGTGTTGTATCACTTGCAACAATCCTTGTTTTGTACCATAGAAACCTTCCTAAATTAAAAGTATAAACAAATATAAATATGGTTAAAATACACATAACCTCCTTATACTTTACTTCACGTGCAAAAAATCCCTTGAAGTTCGAAAAGGGGCAATTTACCCCTTAGACTTTACACTTGGTGCAATCTATTCCCTTCTATTGATTTTCCGTTCTTTGTTAACAGGAAAACATGTGAAAGATTTCAATTAATATTTGACTTTATCAAATTTTACCTTTTGTCCTGATTTTTCTACTTCATCATTCCTCTTATTTGTTGACAGCGTTATTTTTTAAATCTTTTCATAGCGATGCTTGTAATTCTCTTTATTTATTGTATTTTATATATTCATAGTAGCTTTGTGAATAAAGGGTGTTTTGTGTTGTGCTTTGTTCTATTGCTTTTGTGTGTTCCTCTCATATGAATAATATAATTCTGAAGCTGTATTAATAGAGCTATATTACAATTGCATCTCCATTTTATGTACTAAGGGGGTGATGACTGTGATATTTTCTAACAATTTGATGTTGATTTTTTTAGTTAAACACGTAAAAAGTGTTGCTGGACTAGAAATTAAAATACAAAGTCTTTTTAAAATGTTTGAGGCCAATCATTTCAATTTGTGAAGTAATTTAAGGAAGAAATCTCAATAAACACTTCTTTCTCGTTTATGGTGGATACAATCTTGTTTGTAGCAAAGATTTTTTTACTTGCAGTACAGCATTCATCACTCGCAATAGAGAAATTTTCCATTGTTGTATGACGACCATCATTTTTGGACTAAAGAGCTTCTGGTGTGGTGTACAATCTTCCAATGCAACCCCACAAAATTAGTTTGTTTTTGGAAACTCCAATGATGACCACTACTTCTTCGTCATCAAGTTGTGCCCATGACCATCACTCTTACTATGTTTTATTTGACAAGCTCCATATTTTGGGGTTGAATTTAATGAATTGGGGATAAATTTTGGAAAGTTAAATTTTAATTTTAGTCATGTGATGCAAACATATTAACACAGTTAATAATTTGGATGAAAAATTAATGGTAGGGTCTAGATTGCACTAACACTTTGTTTGGTTAGGGTGAAAAGGGGGAGAAAGAAAATTAGGGTAGAAATGAGAGGAAAATGCAATTTTCTCCTATTTGGATGCTGGACAAAATAAGAAAGAAGAGAAAAAAAAATTGCACAGCAGTGTGGGACCCACAACATTTTTGTCTCCTTAGCTAAGAGGAGAAATGGGGGAGAAAATGCTGCATTTCTTGCAAGCTTGGATCGGAATTGCTACTGGCGCATATGGAGGAGTTGCAGTAGACCATCCACCGTGAAGCTGCCGACGACGTCCCTGCGAGATGAGCTTTCCATCGCAGTCGTCCCTGTTTTTGCATTTTGCATTGCTGTTGGTCGGAAGTTGCTTCGTCCAGTTTCTTTAGCAGCGTCCCGCTGTGGTGGCTGGCTGCCGGAGACGAAGAAGGAGTTGCAGGCGAGAGGAAGACAGCACCAATCCAGAGCTGCAGACCTCGATTTGCTGCAGGGGAGCGCGAATTTTGTCTAACCCACTTACCGGGTCAAGCATGGAACCGAATCGGGATCCAGCTTGACTCGGTTTAACTGGGTCAAATAGATTCAGATCCCTTTTTTTTTAAAAAAAATAATTTTAAATTCATTTTTGAAAAATAATAATATTTATATTTTGCATTAATTATTTAACTATCTTTAGGTTACTTAAATTTGGATGATTATAATAAATTTGTAAATGTCAACCAAAAATTGATGACTTGGAATTATAAATATTTAATTATTTTAATTATAATTAATTTAATATTTAAAATTTAAATATTATTTTGGTATAATAAATATTCTTATATTAATTTCATATCATTTCAAATAATATTAATTCGTTTTATCCATTTTCTTTCTTTTCAATTTTCTTCTCTATTTTTTTTCTCTTATATTTTTTCTTACAATCAAACAATCCCGAAAAAAATAACTTCTCTCTTATTTTCTTTTTCCTTTATTTCTTTCTCTTCCATTTTCTCTTACAATCAAACAAAGCCTAAGTGCCAAGTATAAGGGGTAAATTGCCCCATTACAAACTTCAGGTGGTTTTTTACATAAAATACCAGTAGATTATTTATATTTTACCCTATAAATATTGCCACCTATCCATGAAAAGGGTAAGTCTAACAACACGGTCGAAATGCATGTCGTTTGATATTCCTATGCTAGCGTTGAAATCCCAGTTGAAGGGTGAGACGTTTTCTGCAACCTAAAATTTTTTTAAATTACTTTTTATAGCCTAAGAAATTAGGCCTGCAACTAAGTGGAGACAGACCGAATATTTATTTATTTGAACTTGACAAAAATAAATGAACTCATTAAATTTATAAAATTTAAACACAAATTTTGACTAGGATATAAATGTGTCTCCGTAAATTTAATCGAACTTTTGACTGATTAATGTGTCTTATCTTTCATTTTGGACTATTGTCCCGGGCTTCATTTTTATCATTTTTTTATTTAAAATATACTAAAATTTTATGAAATATTAAAATTATCCTTAATTGTAATTTTAAAAGGAAAATACTATATGTCTTAAAAATGAATTTTGAAATTGAGTTTTAAATTTTTTATATTCATTGAATTAAATTTTATAATTTATCCCATAATCTTGTATTTAACAACAAATTTTATTTTTTATTTGAAATCTAATTTTGAATCTTATTTTCAATACATATGAAATTATTGTTTTAAAAATTCTACACAAGATCCATTAAAGATGTGAAACATATTATACATTTAATTATTATTCAAAAAATAAAGATAATGTTGAAAATATATTTATCCAACAAATTTTTATGAAAATAAAAGCAATTGTGAAATGTGTTCAGCAAATTTTTAGATAAATTATTTTTTTATGTTAACAAATTAAATAATAAAATATAATTTTAAGTTAGAATTTGTTCAATTAAATATTGAAGTGATATTTTTAGATACATCCTTATACATATTTTATTTTTTTTAGGAAAGTAAACTAATAAAATTTTTTATAAAAAAAATTAAGGTTGTATATTTTTAAGAAGTTTCCAAATTTAGGAGCATGCCCCGGAACCTGAGGGCCTTCCGCCCCTGATTGGACTCAATAATAACTTCATTGAAAATAGAAAGATGATTGGTATAACTAGTTTAACTACGAATACTGATGACGGAGAAAAAGTGAAATTAAAAAAAGGCATAAGTTTTTTGAATGTATGAATTAATATATAGAAACGAAATAAATTTGCATTAAGATTATAAGTAGTGTTTGATTTGTTAAATTAGGAAATCCTAACAATCTTGAGATTATAATTTTTAAAAATTTAATTAATAAAAATATAATATTTTATATTCGGTTTAACTAGAAATATTTTTAGGAATATTATAATATTATATTTTAATTATTTTGAATATTTTAAAAAATATTGTTTGATTACCAATTATTTTCATTAAAAATTAAATGGTTACCAATGGTGTATGATAATAGATTATAATCATTGGTGGTAAGTAATAACAAATAATAATTATTGGTAGTAGCTAGTAGCTAGTAGCTAGCAATGGTCACTAATAATAGATGATGATTATCGAGATGAATATTGATCAGCAATAGTAACTAGCAATAGATGGTGGTTGATAATGACTACTAATAATAAGTAATGATTAATAGTGGTAATTGGCAATGGATGGTAGTCAACGATATTTATTGACGACAAGTGATGGTT
>JAIUCU010000178.1:0-17995 GCA_020226215.1 Sindora glabra
GGCAATGTTTAAATTAATGTTCTCTGAAATGATTTAAGATATTCAATGCCATTATGAATGTGAATTAACTGGAAAAATGATCATTTATTCTTGGCAGTGGTTCATGTGCTAAATGTATAAGTTTATATATATATATATATATATATATATATTATATATATATATATATATATATATATATATATATATATACGTATATATTGTCATGTTTTCCTTGAGTCAGTCATGATTGATTGTTGTTTTGCTTCTGAGGTTGTGCTCATGTTACTTGTGTAAAACATGAATATACACTCTAGGAGCAGTTGCATAATATTTTTTGTATTATATTATTTGCATATATTAGTCTCGCCACTCCTTTTATTCACTTTTTCTTCTTAGGAGAGAACATAAAAATGATCACAACACCCATTGATGCTGTTACAAGAATGTCAGCGGCTTGCTGTGGCAGTAATGCGAGCAATGCTCAATGGTTGCCTTTGCTTCACATATTCATCTCTAAAATTTCTATTTTGCTTTTATTTAGGATTTGTTTTAGTCAGACCTGGGTATTTTGGTTACTTTCTTGGTCAAAATTCAGATTTAATAGTTGTTTAACAGTTCTGTTAGTCCAAATTGAGAATTGGATGTTATTGGATGGGAATACTGTTAAGAATTGCTAGAAGCTTTTCCCCAAATTTAACACTAAGAATCTCTTCTTTTCCGCGCTTTTACTGGATGTTAGAGTTATCCTTTTGCTCTTGTGGTTTTCACTAACCAAAGTGCATTACAGATGGACATATTCTAGTTGTTTTAATTGTTACTTTCAGTTTTATTTTCTTGTTTTTTCTTACTAGCCGATTTTGGTTGATGTATTCTTTTGCCATTTCCAATTTGAGGTATCATGCATTGTATTAAAACAATAATCAATATTGATTACTTATCTTAATTAGAATATTAAAAGGGTAATAAGCATCAAATAATCCTTTTTTTTCAAGTAAGATTTTTGCTTCTTGTATTAATAAAATACTGCTTTTACAAGGAAAATAAGATCAGTAAGATGTGCCTGCACCTTGGTTAAAGCTTCTCTGGATATACCTCAGTGGAATATGGCATAATTACTATAATTAGCTTTACTGTTTATATTATTTTCTCTGCTACTAAATAGTGTTGTTTATATTAATTTCTTTGCAACTGAATAGTGTTGTTTATATTATTTATGAACTATATACAAAACAAGAAGAAAGTCAATTATATAAGTTGAAGTAGCTGCAATTTTAGTGAGAAGAATAGTCTATATTTTTAATACTATATATAATTCTTGAAATGATCTTGAATTTGATGCAGATTTCAAGCAATGATACAATGTCCTCATTTACATCTTCACTTGTAGTTGAAGGCATCTCACAACAACATTCTCCAATTTCAAACCATCTTATTGAAACAAGTGAAGAGCCAAGTGAACAACCGCCCTTGGGAAAAAGAAAAAGGAGTGATGTGTGGGAACACTTTGACAAGCAAGTTATCAACAGTAAGGAAAAGACTATCTGCAAGTGTTGTCATGCTCAAATGGCCAGGCATTCTAAAACCGATACCTCCCATTTATAAAAGCATATAGAGAATACTTGTAATGCCATTGATCGAGCTTCGATTTAAAGATCGGGGTCAACAAGAACAAGTCAAGGGACTCTAAGGGTTATAGTTTCTTCATTTGATCCTGATGCAGCAAGAAAAGAGCTTGTGCACATGATTATTAGACATGAGTATCCTCTTTCTATTGTGGACCATATCGGATTTCAGAGATGTTCAAATGTGTTACAGCCATCATTTAAAATGATATCACGTAATACAGTTAAAAATGATGTGATGAAGGTACTTGATTGTGAGAAGAAAGAGGTAATGCAATTTATCAAAAATAACAAGGCAAGGATTGCTATCACATTCAATATGTGGACTTCCAACAATAAAAAGAAAGGGATTCATGGCTATCATAACACATTTTATTAATGATGATTGGAATTTGCAAAGTCATATCTTAAAGTTTGCTTACATGCCTTGTCCATACACAAATGATGTTTTGTGCGATGTGCTGTTAGGCTGTCTTTTAGAGTGGAATGTAGATAAGAGAATTTCTACTATCACATTAGATAATTACTTAACCAATGATAAAATGATTGAAACTTTAGTGGGCAAATTGGAACCTTCCTCCCTTTTGTGTTTTGGAAGGCTAATTCATATAAGGTGTTGTGCACATATTTTAAACTTGATTGATAAGGATGACCTTGAGGTAATTAAAGGTAGTATAGAAAAGATAAGGGAGAATGTATTGTTTTGGATAGCTACACCTAAAAGGAAGGAAATGTTTAAAAAATATGTAAATAATTATCTATTTCATGTACACGAAAGCTTGTCCTTGATTGCCCGACAAGATAGAATTCTACTTATTTAATGCTCCAATCTGCCTTGATATATAAAGCTGCATTTGGGCGTTTGAAGCAATGTGAATCATTATACAAGTCACTTCCCACTGATGAAGAATGGGAGTTTGCAAAAGAAATTTGTGAAAAGTTCAAAGTATTCTATTTAGTAACTGAGTAATTCTTTGGGGCAAACTATCCAACTGCGAATATTTATTTTCCTAACATATGTGAAATTTAGTTGACTTTGAATAAGTGGTTTCAAGCTCTAGATCCTAATATTTAGAAGATAGCCTCTAACATGCTAGCAAAATTCAACAAGTATTGGAGTGTCATTCATGGTATTATAGGAGTTGCAATCATGCTTGATCCAAGATATAAAATGAAGCTAATTGAGTTTTATTATCCATAAATTTTTGGGATCAAGTTTGATTATGAAGTTAGGAAGATCAAGCAACTTTGTGAAGATTTGGTTCTTGAATACCAACTCAAAATTAATGTAACTGACACAATTGGTGAATCTAGTGGAGTTGTACTAGATGCAATTGATGGTGGTTCTTAAGATGCACTAAATACATATGATCTATTTATTATGAATGAAAAGAGGTCTAACTCCATGAGACTTAAATCAGAGCTTGATCGATACCTTAAGGAGGATGTCTTACCAAGAACCTCATTTTTTAATATACTATTATAGTGAAAAATAAATGGAGTAAAATTTCCATTATTGCAAGCTATTGCCAAGGATATTTTGAGTATTCCTGTGTCTACTATGGCTTCTCAATTTGCATTTAGTACTATGGGAGACTAGTAAGCTTACATCGTAGTAGACTACATCCAGACACTTTGGAAGCATTAATGTGTGCTCAAGATTGGATATGGTCTAAGGAATATCAAGGTTAGTTTTATGTTTAATTAAATAAGATTTCTATTTGTTTTAATATTCAGTTTTGTTTTAATTTCTCTTTTTCTTTATTCTAAGGTTTGGGTAAAGAATGTGCTACCATACATGATGAGGAGGAAGATGATTAGGTAATTTTTCGAATCCTTAACTTTAGTATATCTATTTTAGTATATTTGTTGAGTTTTCTATAAGTTTATCCTAGTACTCTTGTAAAGAATTGTGCTACTAGATTTAATAGACTTTGGTTGCTACTTATGTTTTCACCTCAGAAAATCCCTAGCTCATAATTCCCATAAGACCAATTATTTGTCAAATGCCACACTAGTAGGGTCAAGAAGCCTGCAAGCACTAGACTTTCATTCAATATTATGTTATCTTCTAACTGTGGTGAAAATATAATATGATGCAACAATTATATGAAAAAATAATGTGCAGAAAGCGATGTATATGTATGATGATCATCTTTCTAATTTCTAGCAAGGTTAAAGTAGTTATTTCTGAGGCCCTGGTTATTAATTTGTCTTTGTTGTTTTAATCTTGGAAAAGCTCTCTAAAATTTATTTAAAAAATATAAATTTCTTGTATTTTTTTACTTTGGTGGTTATTATGTTGTTCACAAACTTAACAACTTCAAAAAGGATTGGAATGCAGTACTATAGCCTTGATCAGGTGTTTCTTGGTAAATGAAGATAAAATGTTAATGCTTTTATCAGTATTTGTTTATTAGTTCTATCCACATCATATACTTCTCTTTTTTGGTCTAGAATCAAGAAACAAGTGCATAGCCATGAAATTCAATATTTATTACTTCCATTTTTACATATGTTATGCTATTTTTTTAATCTATGATTTGTAATCGAGAAGAGAAATTTTAAGTACTATAGGTGTATCTTGGAAACTTTTCAACTTTCATCATACAATTTACCCATAACATTTTGAACATTTAGAATTTGATTCCATTCTGCTATACATTTTAGTTAGCTCTTAATGGTCTAACCAATAATTACTTTAGTCATTTTGCAGTATTATATGTAATTTATTGTTCCATTATTTAGTTTCTATTCCTAAAATTTGTCATCTAATTCACATCTAAATGATGCTATTTTTATCAAATTGGGTTTTGATAAGATCTGGTGTTGATGTTCCTATCGTCTTTTATCTGGATCAATTATAGGTGTTGATTTCAAAATCAAGCTGTAGACAATTGTTGGGAAGAGATTGAAACTTATAATTTAGGACACTGGTGATTCTTCTTCTTTTTCTAATTCATGAATTTTCAAACTTTTATTTTTTGCATTTATTTTAAGATAAAACATTTGAGTGATGCTCAAAGATTCACCAATCAACTATATTAATTCATCATACTGTCATTTTCAAAGGATTAATCATCGTATGAATTAACACGTCTATAATAAGGGGTGACTCATTATTTCAAATCAGCAAAACCAGAATAGTTGATATAGAGAATAAGTTGGTGTTGGTGTGTGTTTTAGGAGCCAATCATAGAGATGATTGCAATATTACACAATGTATTATATTTTATTTTGGTAATATAATTATTATATTTTGTTTTATTTTATTTCACACAAATTATAACTTAAATATAATAATTATTCTTGGAATAGCTTTGCTATTCCTAAAATGCCCTTAGTCAAGTATTATTATAAAAAAGATAGTAATAATATATTAAGACTAACATGTATAGTGATTGATGATTATGAATCATGGATATGTGATATTAAGTCAATACATGAGTAAATTGTTAGCGAACAATGTATTGGACTGACCCACTGTGAGAATACTGTATATATAAACATGTCATTAGTTATTCTCATATGATCACAAATGCGCATAGTCCTTTGACCTGAAGTCACTACGGTTCCCTGCATGAGGAGTTACTCACTTTGATGTCATCCTATATCACCTTTAATCAGGATGACGAGTAAGACATTGATTGGGTGTGTCACAAATCATGCAAAGGGAAGTAAGTGATGTAGATGGAATTTTGTTACTCTTGTATAAAAGAGAAATATCCTTGGGCCCTTTGATTTAGTGAGACTTAGAAATGCATGGCCATGCTCAATTGGATCAATATGTGATATTGATCATTTGTTTTAAGTCTACTCAGTATTAAGAAATATAAATTGAACATTGATGAGGATGACACACTCCATGCCTCCAGTTTGATTTGGATATTGTTACAAAAGGGATTATAATGCAAAATGTGGATCATATATTAGGTAAATGTCGAATTATAGACATTCTTACTACTTGAGTGACAGTGATATATTACTAGATACTGCTCACTATTTATGGCCCAAAATGAGTCATTATCAATTTAGTACAGGGTCACACAAAAGGAGTAAGAATAAGACAATAATTAATTAGGCTTTAATTGGACTAAAATTCAATTAATTGGACTTACTTTTGTGCATATATATATTATTAAGATAATATATATTTATTCACGTAATATATATTATATATTATGTGATATTATTTTATATTAAAGTAATATCAGATAATTATGTTATTAGATATTAGATAATTATATCATGAGATAATATTATTATTATCTAATATAAAATAATTATATTCTAATTTAATATTAAATAATTATATTATGAGATAATATTATTATATAGTATTAGATAATTAATAGATAAGTCCTATCTCTCCTCACTTTTTTTAGGATAAGGATAAGGTGATAGTTATTTAGTGTGATTAGGATTTTTGAAGCATTATCCTAGTGGGACTAGGATTGTGATATGCCTTAGTTCTATAAAAAGACTTGAAAGCAGTACATTACAATACATACATTGACTTCAATTAAACCCTAAATCACTCTTGAAAATGTCCAAACCTAATCGTAGTGAGAGAAACAAATCCTAGTAGCTTCATGGAGGGGAAAAGTCATTGTTCACTTCGTGTGGATACCGTAGAGACATTGTACCTTCCAGGCTATGTTTAATTTATCTCGATCTCTCAAAGATTCATTCAGAAAGAACACGGGCATAAATAAGTTAAAACCCTAATACTGGTTTATGACTTTTACATGGATCCTAGGAAAGTTTTGGATCAAAATTTTAAAATTTCATTGCGTATATTGATCCGAATCCTAACAATTGGATCTACGTGGACTTTTTCATTTAATTACTTGCCCTATATATTCTTTTTTTCTTTGAAAAGTCTTTATGTTATTCATAAACTTTCCAAAGTGTCTTATGTTTTTTGTAATTTGTTTTTATGGTGTAACAGAGAATTGTTGTCAACAAATTACAAGCTGACATGGAGAATTTGTAGGGAGAAATCAAAGCATGACTGGTTTGAATACATAACTCCAATGATTGCCTAATTATTTTAGTTGTGTTGGCATCAATATTTTATTCTAGAGTCATTTGTAGGAGTTCAAGAATTAATTAAGATGTCTCAAGGAATTAGAAAGGTTATGTTTTTACCTTAGAGGCTGTTTTGTGTATTTTGTATCAAGAATGCTTGTAGTTTGTTGTTTCCACTTTCAAAGAAGCTCTTCATTTCAGTTGGAATAGTAAGTTTTTCTTGATCTATCATGTGACTTGAAAATTATTAGACTTCTCTAAGATAGAGGAGTGTGGACCTGAAAATTATATGCCATGTAAGGGTATATAAAGCTTAGTTTTGTGTGATACATCACCTTGAGGTCATCCCATAAAATTATTTTAGGTACACTTGTTTGACAGCCTTGAATTTAAAATGAGTATTTCCATTAAATATGTCTAGTATGAGCAAAGAACTAGTTCTAATTCCAACTTTTAAGGTTTAGGTCTAACTCGGGTTTATTTCATTAAAAAAAGTTAATTTTAACTCTTAAAATTTCATTAAAAATGTAAATTTGGTTCGAGCCTAACTTGGGTCTATTTCAAGTCCAAATTGAGTCTAACTGCTTCAGGTCCTCCAGTTCAGGTCTATAATTTTAGGTCTATTGTGGGTTTGGGTAATGTTGGGTTTGGGTCGGGTCTACCCAAACCCAGCCTATTGCCATTCCTACTTGCAATGTACAATTGAAACTTCAAACTATCCAGTTTTGTTGGTTAACCATGGAAGGGTCCAAAAGTTAGTTAAGCTTCTCATTAGGAAATGGAATATTGTACAATTTGCTTAATTTAGTTTGATTTAGATGTAATGTATTCGATTAATCATGATAACTCATCATTAGGGAATCAAGGGCAAAAGACTATTGTCATTACCCGATTAAAAATAGATGTAGTAGAGTGTTGGCCTTGCGTCACAAAAGAGAAAGGTGTCAATGGAGCTCAAATATGATGCTAGATTGAGAACACAGTGGCACAAGAGCTAGTCAAATTATATATATATATATATGTACTTTTCTAAAATACAAGATGTATTTTAAAAAATAAAATTATAAATTATAACTTTTGATAAGAAACTAAGAGCTTAAATTTTAATATAGAATAAGAAATTAAAAATAAATTTTAATTTATAATTACTTACTCCCTTAATTTCTCATCAAAGATTGAGATTTTTCACTTTGACCTTTAAAGTCTATTTTACACTTTAGAATAGCTTCATTCATGCAAACATGTAAGAGCTTTTTAAAAGTAAAGCTCTCCAGATAAACCTTGCAATAACTAGAGGAAAGGAGGGTCCAAATTAGGCCTATTTAAATGCCTCTCAACTATTGCTAGTAATTGAAATGGGTAATAACTTAAATATTTTAAAAATAAAATATTAAATAATTTAGCTAATTTTCAAATTTTAAATACGTAAAATGATAAACATTTTAACAAAATTTCAAAGCAAATACTACTAATATTTCAATCACTTTAAAATGAAGGAATAAATTTTCATTTATAATAATTCCCCCATCTTGGCTATGAATTATAGCATGAGACAGACAAAATCAAATAACTCAAACATGTGATTAAAAAGAATTTCGGTAGTTAAATACCTCATACATAAGATTTTAATTATATTTGATTCTTTGAATGGTCTCCTCTTTATTGCCAACTTCACTTCTTATGGATTCCAAAATTTGTATCAGAAGAACATTGTTATGAGGTATAAATTGCCTCTATTTTAACCATCATTTACCACTTTCTTCGTTAAGAGAACATCAAGTTTGAGCACCAATGGACAACATAAACTAGGGTTCGGTTGTCTTAAAGTCAAAGGACCTCAATAGATACACTGGGTTGAGTTATGGATCTTACTCATCACAGTATCCATATCCAACAAACCCACATTTAGGCTATAATACCATATAGTGCTTGATCCTTAATTATCACTTTATTTGAGCTCACATAATATAATTTAACATCAACTACCATTTAATAAATTAATATGAGACATACATTAAAATTTTTAAAAATTTCCCACTTAGGCCCACATGAACTTATAAATGATAACCACTCAAAAAGGATTAATGTTAAAATGGTATTATTTCACCCATAGGTCTAATTGAGATCATAAGCATCTAGCAATACTAAATATTATATCTAAAGGATATCAACATTAAACATGTTGAATGCCTATGCCTCACTAACCAAATGGTTAAATATAATACGCATAACAAAATTTACATTATCTTAATGTGATTGAATGTAAATTACTAAATGTAAATTCCTCCTAAAGTGGTCCTAACATCCGCCTAAGATGCTTAATGAGAATAAATATTCTCACCACATTAATGAAATAGGTTTTAAAAGTCTTTGTTCATAATAATAAAACTAGGTCTGAATGTCTTTGCTCATATGCCATAACTAAAATATGCACAATATATAATGGTATTATGAATATCTCATTATGACTATTTCATTCAAACATATTGTTCTCATATCAACAAAACTCTCACTAACCCAGAACATCGGATAAGGCTTAGAAAAATTCACATTATTTACATGATCATGCTTTTATATTTAACCTTAAGCCCTTAGTTAGTGGATCCGTGAATATACGATATGTGGAAATTAACTAATATATTAACATATTTTCTCTCTCATTAATAGGTACTTCAATTTGAAGTTATTTATACAAGCAAACTCATAACTTCTAAGAGAGATTTCTATGGCAATAGTATTGTCATGACATATTTGATTAGGGCTTGAAAAACCTTAACTTGACAATTTGATTAAGGAATTTGTAAATGTGACCTGTCTTACCCTTTAATGGAGGTTACTGCAATTGACTACATAATAATCTCATGATTCAATGCGTTCTAACACATGTCTAGACGCAATTTTTATGTTTACTTAGACAACTAATAGAACAAGTCTGAGTAAATTGTACATATGAGATTTCCCAAATTTTTTTAGGTTAGTGTGTAAGCATTTATACCACTTAAACACAAAACTATTTGTAGTCTTAAACAATTAACCTAAATCAACAACAGGCTACCTATGACTAATACATATGGGATAACTTTATTAGTAGAAAACACTTGGGCCTAATAAATTTAATCATTTTTTATTAACATGCATGAAAGCACATTAACATGTTAGACTCTTTTGGTAACAAAGACAAGCCTAATACTCCTTGAACTTGTATATTATGGATCCATTACATAAATTATTTTGGGCCTATCATACATTACTCCTAGGCCTCTAACTAGGTTTGATTTATATGCTTTGTCTTAATTAACATGTCCATATAATGATTGACTTAAAAGAACATCATTGTTATGCTTCAAAATTACCAAAATGTCCAAATTTATGATACATTGATCTGCATTACTCTCTTGATATTTGAGAGAAAGTAGAATCCTATCAAAATGAGATACAATTGTGTAAGTAGATATTTTTTATTCTTACTCTTGAAATCTTATTTGGCTATCAGGTTGCTAATAAAAAGCACTACTATCTTCCGTAACCCATACAACTCCCATAAAAATGAGTTACTTTAGACCCTAAGTGAGCTTTAAAACATTGAGAGAAGAAAGTATTTGATGAATTGCACTTTTCTCCTAAAAGTAGTTATTAACTACTAATCGACCTGACTTGAACCCATAAATGAAATTGAGCATCCCTTAAACATAAAATTGTATTCATTTTTTACTCCCACCTTTCAAAAAATTTGAGAGTCTCTCACTATCTCAGGGTATCCTTAAATAGATTAGTACAATCAAGCCTTAGAGATGGTGTTAAAGTTAAACTTTGAAACTTGGATCTTTGTAAAATCCCTAAACAACCTTATCAAAACTTGTACCATAAAAAACACCTCAAAAATAAGTTTTATTGCCTAAGACTTGACAACTAGTGAAAACAAGTTTTCACTATTGAAATTCTATAAAATACTATGTTTTTCTAGTACAACATAAAACACAAATAAAACCTCATCTTTAGTTTTAGAACATTTTTCAAGAAGTCAACAAAATGCGATGGAAAACATTTAGTGTATACCAAGTTAGAAAAATCAAAATTTTATATTCATTATCAAATTAAATTAAAATGAGGTTCATAATAGGCTTCAATAGCCTTCCGATCACATTACTAGCCATTCTCTTGATTAATGACCCTTTTTGACTCAATTTAATTTCATGGATTTTCATTGTCCAAAACAAATTGGTCAAACATTTATCAAAATTAAGGATGTTCCATTTGATAGTCCAATCTAAAATGACCACCAAACCGATTCAAT
The DNA here is from genome assembly GCA_020226215.1 of Sindora glabra. Taxonomy (NCBI): domain Eukaryota; kingdom Viridiplantae; phylum Streptophyta; class Magnoliopsida; order Fabales; family Fabaceae; genus Sindora; species Sindora glabra. The sequence goes on from JAIUCU010000178.1 coordinate 10,930, forward strand.
TCAAGTGTAAACAAACTATTGTATCCCAATTTTGCCTTATACTCAAAACTAAATCTATAGTGGGTTCCACACCTAAAATCATCAAATACATTATCTAAAACTAGGTCCTATCAAATTCAATGTGTCTCATCTAGCATATTAAAATTTTATTTCATAGACATTAAATTAAAATCATTTGATGCATGTCAAAATCTTAGTCATGTTAAATCCTTCCTCAAAAAATTTTATTATCCAACATTAGTTAGTATTACATTATAAGAAATAATGTCAAAGGGCATTAAGTCCCTATAATATGATACAAGGGTTAAATATTATACTCTTAAAATATAACACCAAAGGGTGTTTAAAATCTTAGGAATACAATATCCAATTTTACACTCATATTATAGCCAACTTGCCATATTAATAATATAATGCCATTTAATATTACCAATATAGCATTTTCCTTGTACATTTTTATAACAAATTTTTCCTTTCAAAATTTTGTACAAAATTTGATGCATCTAGTCCTATGATGGTGAGAACACAAATACACAAAAAATTTGTAGCATAACACAAGTATATTGTAATTCCTAATCAATGTAATGATCCTCCAAAATTTATTACATTACTTAGATGATCTCCAAAATATCTATAAAAATTACAATAGGTTGCTAGTAACATAGGAATTACCTAGGAAAGATTTTAGCCAAAAATAATTTCAAATAAGTGCTCAAAAAATTTGGGCAAAAATTATCATAAAAAATTTTTATTTCCAAAAATTATTGAAAATTTTTCATAAATTATGTATTTGGAGAGTGGAGCACAATGGTGTAATCACCATCATTGGAAATTTCCCCCATAATGGTGCATGTACCACACGTGCCATCATAGCACATGGGCCATGTGCGCATTGTATTGTTGACTTTCTTCCTCAGCTTGTTGGGTTTTGTAACGGGTTATTCAACCTAGTTTGTTACTCGGATATGATTTAGACCATTTTTCCTCCTTTCTTGCGTATTTAAGTCCGGATTTTTGCCCAAAATTACACCAAAACCATTTTCCAACCTATCCATTTACAAAATTGCCATAAAATTGCATTGAAATTTGATTTTGATTTTTTTAAAAAAAAATTCAAAAAAAAAGTGCACAAACCCACTATAGCACTTTTGGGATTTTCTCCAATTTTTTAGCTTTTCAAATGCTCCATTTTCCCATGAATCATGTTTCCTAACTAAATTGATCTGTAGAGAACGCATTTAAAACAATTTTTTTTTGTGCCATAACCGTCAGAATTTTTGGGGTTATCTCTCAGAAATTAATTTCTAGAAATCCCTTGAATTATGGAAAACGTTTAACAACCCAGTAAAGAAGGAAAAAGCACGTTTTATGCATCGCACAGGACATTATATGCAGCAAGCGCAAGTTTTCAACATTATAGTGGTGTTGGAGCCTACCACACCAAAATTGTAACATAGCAATGAAGCTTATTTCCCAAAAGCAAAACAATACATTTGCTTACTATCATTCCATAAAATACACAAAGCATTCGTTCATATGATGCACGGAAACATTCAAACAAATTATGAAACTCAAGCAACATATCCATGATAAAATGATGATATGTAGCAACACTAACCACACATTGGCTCATTCATTCATGATAGAAATACATAATCAAAATTAGCAACAGGCATATAACTTCATACATATTCACATATGTTTTCTGTGATAACGTAACTCACATTCTGGACTAAAAAAAAAAAAAACATAATATAGCAAAATTGACAGACAAAGAGGCTAATTTTTTATTCATACAAAATAGACCAAAATTAAACATAATTCAAAGCCACAACTAGGCTTTAGTACCAATTGAAAGAATAAATTTTCATTTATAATAATTCCCTGATCTTGGCTATGTATTATAGCATGAAACATACAAAATCGAATAACTCAAACATGTGATTAAAGAGAATTTAGGTAGTTAAATCCTTATACATGAGATTTCAATTTCAATTTAATATGTCTGATTCTCTGAATGGTCTCCTCTTTATTGCCAACTTCACCTCCTGTGGATTCCAAAATTTGTATCAAAAGAACATTGTTATGAGATACAAATTGCCTCTATTGTAACCACCCTTTACTGCTTTCTCTCTCAAGAGAACAATAGGTTTAAGTACCAATGGGATAACACAAGCTAGGGTTCAATTACTAGGGTTATAGGACCTCAATAAACACACTGAGTTGGGTTATAAATCTTGTGATATGGATCTTGCCCATCATAGGATTCATATCCAACTAACCCATATTTAGGCCATAATACCATATAGAGCCCAATTCTTAATTGTCACTTTATTTGAGCTTACATAATATAATTTAGTATTAACTACTATTTAATAAATTAATGTGAGGCCCATATTAAAATTTTAACATAAAATACGTATTGCACAATCCATAAAAACTTTCAATAAAATAACATTTATGGAAAAATTCATTTGGCAATAGCGAGCCTAACATTTTAGATTTTATATCCTTAAAACTGAGATATTATAATAAAAAATAGAGACTTAAATGATATTTAAACTTGTAAAACACTTATAAATAATGATTAATTTATTTACTTTTGAAATAACGAATTCAATTTCTAGAATAAAGAATATGAAAAATATTATAAACATAACTTTTGTATATTCAAATAAATACGGTTACACCAACCCTCTTTCAAATTATCTTTTACAACTTTACACATACAGATTTAAATATAGAAAGAATCTTACAGAACAATCTTATACAGAGAAAAAATGTTTTATATGATTTGCTGGGCATCACAATATTAATGAAAACATTGAACTTGAGTTCATTCCAGAGAGTAATTTCTAATTCAGATTAACAGACATTGAAATCGAAAACAGAAAATCACAAAGACAAGAGAAAAAATAAAGGAAAAAATGAACTCACAGTGAAGTTGTGGTATACTGAACTACGAACATCATTCCCAGAAAGATTGAAGAAATGGAAATCGAAGAGAAATAGAAGCGGAGTATTTGGGTTTCAAGCAATGGTAGGGTTCGAAGGTTTGTGAAGTTTTGAGTGTTTGCAAAGTGAAATTGAAGCTGAGAAAAAATAAATTCAATTTTGTAAAGTTTTATTGGAAAAATATTTTTGTTTAGAACAAAACAAAAAAGTGGGAGGCAGAAGGGTGCGCCAACAATTGAAAGTTCAGGGATGATTTACTAAATTGCCTGCAAAAAACCGTCGTTATGAGCAAAATTTTAATCCTTTCAAAAACTTCAAAGGGGTTTATAGTTATCAAGTAGAGAATTATTATAAAGTATCTAACAATAGAAAAGATGAATTTAAGACATGCGTTCATTATTTAAATTCTATGCTATTGCTCTCCTGTTATCAACTAATAAACATTTTATGCATGACAAGATATTGCATAGCAGTGGGGTGCAACTTTTTTACTATTTTACATCATACTAGGGTAGAAGCAGGTCACCCGATATAGCCTTTAGAGGCCTAATCTATTTATAAAATAGAAAGACTTGAGTCAAACTTTTAATTTGGTCAAGTCATATTATTTAAAATTTAACTTATTAAGCTACCATTTTAGCCCATATTTTCATAAATTATATTGTATATAATATATATATATAATATTTAGAAAAATATATTATAAACATTTTGGAAATTATATGAAAAATTTTAATATATATCCATTTTCTTAATTTTATCTTATATTATAACTATTTAAATAATTGATTTTAAAATTATTATTGTGATATTTATATTTATTTTGGAATCAAATTGTGCTCAAATTAAAGTGAATTTTGAATTTTATATTTTTTAAACTAATCAAGATAAATTTAAATTAAAATATTATCATTAGTTAGAGTTTAGATAACTTTCTATGTCAATTGAGTTTTGCTTGATAATATTAAAATTCAATTTAACTTAACTTAATTCAACTCTTAATAATATTTTCAAAGAATATTTATTAATTGTTAATAGACTTGTGTAGGCTAATTAGCTAGACCAAACCTTCAAAAAATTATGCAAGACCTAGGTTTGGCCAAATTTTGAGCCTACCATAAGTTTGTAGATCAAGCTAGGCTGATTTTTTTTTTTTATACAGGCCTGATTTATTTTAAGCAAAATCTAATTTGATTTAACCTACTTTCACCTCTATATGCAAGTTGTTGTCTATATATACTTAACATATACTTGATAAAATATTACTCTTAGTTAGAACTTGAACAACTCTCTATATCAATCAATTCACTTATGCTTGACAATATCAAAATTTAATTTGACTTAATTTTATTCCTTGTACTTCAAATTATTACTTCAATTCTTCTACAAAATAATAGATTAGTTACCATTATATGACTTAGTTATCATATTAAATTATTATCCATTTTATTATATGTTACTCTTTACATTTTTAGTACTCTAAATCATTACTTTCATTTTTACATAATATAATATTTTAATTACCATTATATCACTTACTTGTAATATTAAATTATTATGTATTTTACTATTCATTGCTCTTTATATTTTTATTACTTTAAATTATTACTTTCACTCTAGTATAATATAGTAAATTAATTACCATTGTATGACTTACTTATGATATTGAATCATTATTCATTTTATTATCTATTACTATTTATATTTTTATTACTTTGAATTATTACTTAAATTATAACAAATGTTTTGAGTCAAAATATTTTTTATTCATCACTTTAATTATCAAAATAAATCGTTTCCATTTTTTAAATTACTCTAATTTTTATTAAATTTAAAAATATAATAAAAATTACATGATTTACTTATAATATTGAATCATAGTGCATTTTGTTCTCCATTGTGATTTAATGATATAATTTTATTAAATGTTGAATACTTATTATTCAATAATTTTTATGCAAAGATTTAATTAAGTTATTTTGTAAATGTTTAAATTATTTATTTGATTAGTATTTTAAATAATTGCTTAATTTATTAAATCTTTCACATCATCAGAAAATTTAAATTTTTACTCATGTAATTTTTAAAATTTTGGTTCATTGTTTTATTTGCACATTTACTTTTAATATAATTTAATATTTTAATTAATATAACAGTCAAAATTGTTATAAATTTTATTGTCATTTTTTTACCAAACTCACTAGAGATTTGACACATTAAATATACCAACTTCTATAAAATATTAATTCATCAATTAATATAATAAAACATTAAGATAAATTTATATTCAACTATCATATCAATATCATTAGGTGTTTGAAGTAATCATCATATAAAACTATAGGAAATTATTTTTTTACACAAAATATCATATTAAAATATGCAAAATATTATTCATACTCATTATATATTTAACATATTAAATATATATGCCATTATACAAAATAACAACTATATCGAATTGATCTATGGCAGTATGAATTTATTTTCATTTATAATATTGAAACTATAAAAAAAATTAGTATAAGGAAATTTTCAACATACATCAACACAATATGAACCAATAATTAGCAAGTTCAATAAAAAATGCAAAAATGAAAATCTAATTATTTAACATGTCATATACAAGAATTAATAAATAAATACAAAAGCATTTAAAAAATTAAAAAATTGAAGATGCCATACCTAGAACGTCAAAAAATTTAAGAAAGGGAGAGCTGTTGCATTGGAGAAATGGCAGAATGAAGGGGAAGCGCTTGAAGGCCAAATATATAGTATATGTCTACTATTATCTCAATAGGTTGCCCATGATGGATATATACATTATTTTACCCTTCAAAACTATTGAGATGACATATGTTGTTTGTATTGCCCATTTGTCATCTGTATTTTTAGGAGCACATGCATCATTTTATATTTTAACTTCATTGAGACAACAATTTATTGTCTATTATCTCAAAAAGTCATCTGTAATACTTGCCTCAATTTAACTACCAAATTTTTGGTAGGGTAAAAAATTTTAACCCTATTTAGAGGACTCTGTGTCATTTGTGTAGAACTTTTTATTTTTTTAAATAAAATTTTTAATACCTATGCAGATGATATTTATTGTCTATAAAGATTTTTTATTTTTTTAAAAAAATAGAAAACTCTATATGGACAATAAATTATCATCTATATATAGTTTTCTTATTTTTTTTAAAATATAACAAACCTATACAAATAAAAATAGTCATTTCTATAGGTTTTTTTAGTTTTTTTTTTAAATTTGAAAATTTATATAGATGATCGAGCTTTTGCTGTTTATATAGATGTGTATATAGACTATAATTGTTGTAATAGAATGACCCATTCTATTACTTTATTTTTGTTATAAAATGGATATTTTAAATGGAATGGTCATTCCTTAGGGAATGAGTATGTCCATTCCATAATGAATATCAAATAAACTTTTTAATTATTTTCATTCATATTTACATTTTATTTCATCCAATTAAAAACACTTTGAATATTTGCTTACTTCGGAGGGACTTTTTGTCCGATCTTCAAACCCTTATGACCATTTATAACTCTTCCGTTTGTTTATTGTTATCTATTATAACTGCTAATTTTATATCTTTGATGTGAACTCTATTTTGTATAATAAATAAGTTAACTGATAATTTATTAATCTGATTAATAAACTATAAGCTAACATTTATCTAGAGGTATTTCATGTATTAACTTATTAAAAAAATAAGCTTTGATTTGATAAAGTATCTTGAGTAATCCATAACTTATGAATTACTACCTCTTCAAAATTTTTTCAAATTTATCCTTATTCCTTTTACTAATTTACAGTCCATAACCTTTATAACATAAATTTAAATATAATCTTTTCTACAAAATATAATTAATTTAATTGTAACATAATAATATCTTAATTTTAAACTATAAAAATATGTATGTAAATAAATATATAATGTCATAAAATATAATTATGTAATTATAATTTTATTATAAATAATAAAATAAAAATTATATAAATAAATATATAAAGTTATAAGATATAATTCCTTAAATATTAGATATTATATTTTTATTTTTAAACATATTAATTGTATTAATATAG
>JAIUCU010000179.1:0-61837 GCA_020226215.1 Sindora glabra
GATATGAAAATTTGTCCTGTGGGTACCTACTACTTTAAGAAGGGAAGTGTTGAGGCGAGCTCATGAATCATCTTACACAATGCATCCTGGTGCAATGAAAATGTATCAGGATCTGAAAGTTGTATATCAGTGGGATGGAATGAAATGAGATGTGCAGGAATATGTAATGCGATGTTTAACCTGTCAGCAAGTGAAGGCAGAGCACCAACGCCCGGCAGGTCTCTACCAACACATTTATATCCCTGAATGGAAATGGGAAAGTGTTACTATGGACTTCATGACCGGGTTACCACGAACTAATAAAGGATATGATTCCATTTGGGTAATCATTGATCGTTTAACTAAGTCTGCCCACTTCGTACCAGTGAAGACAACTTATACTGCATCACAATATGCCCAACTCTATCTGGATAAAATTATTCCGTTGCATGGCGTACCGCTTGTGATTATCTCGGATCGTGGGTCACAATTTACATCGCGATTCTGGCGATCATTTCAAGAGACGCTAGGCACTCAATTGCGATTTAGTATAGTATTCCATCCACAAACTGATGGGCAATCTGAGAGAACAATTCAAACATTAGAAGATATGCTCAGGGCTTGCACAATAGAATTTGAGGGAAGTTAGGATAAATATCTGCAATTAATGGAGTTTGCTTATAACAATAGCTATCATGCGAGTATACAGATGGCTCCATTTGAGGCATTGTATGGTAGAAAATGTCGATCACCCATTGGATGGTTTGAGCCAGGAGAAGCAAAAATGATTGGTCCAGACCTTGTTGAAGATGCTATTCGTAAAATTCAGTTTATTCGAGAAAAACTACGAGCAGCTCAGGATAGATGTAAGTCTTATGCAGACAACAGAAGAAGAGAGTTGGAATTTCAAGAGGGGGAGCAAGTGTTTTTAAAGGTTACCCCTATGAAAGGAGTCATGCGATTTGGTAAAAAAGGAAAATTGGCACCCAGATTTGTAGGGTCGTATCAGATCAAACGTCGAATCGGAAAGGTGGCTTATCAATTGGAATTGCCAGATCATATGAAGGGAATACATCCAGTTTTTCATATATCTATGTTGCGAAAATATCTCCCAGATGAATCCCATGTATTGAAAGAAATACCGGTGGAACTAGATCGAAAGCTAACATATGAAGAACAACCGATACAGATCGTTGATTGGCAAATACGAAAATTAAGATCTAAAGAAGTCCCCATGGTGAAAGTAATATGGGATAGACATGGAGTCCAAGGGGCAACCTGGGAATTAGAAAAGGAAATGAGAGAAAAATATCCCTATATATTTGGTAAGTTTTCTTCTTATAACCATTCTTTAGTCAGTAATAAGTTTATACCTTATCTAGAGAAAATTCGAGGACGAATTTTTTTGAAGGGGGGAAAACTTGTAACGACCCTAAATTAGTACAATAATAATATATATATATATATATATATATATATAATAATAAAAAGAAAATTATTGAGATTGTAATGAGTGAAAATTTCTTAGAAACCTAAGAATAGATTTTAGAAAATTTCATTTAGAAATTCATTGAATTTCTGTATCTGGTAAAGTGAAAAAGTGAGAAAATGAGTCAAAATTATAGTAAATTAATTCAAAAAAAAAAGATATGGATGATCAAAAATAATTTTCAAAGCTCAAAAATGGTTATGGGAAGTAAAAATAAAATTTTTAGGAAGTTTAGAAGCCTAAGGGTGAGAATGTAAAGAATTTAAGTAAGTCGGGGCCAAATCGTAATAAACCCTTTTATCTTTTTAGCCTTTTTATTTTTTGAGTGGGTTGGGTTGGCCCATGTTACTTTCAGACCCAAGTGTAAAAAAATAAGGCCCAAATTCGTGATCCAACACCAGCCTAAACTTCCAAGGGAAGCTAAGGACCAAAATGAAAGAAAATGACAAAATTTAGGGCAAAAGTGTAATATTTGAACATTTATAATTTGTGTCTCATTTTTATTGGATAAAGCATGATGTGCTGGCCTGAATCTCAGCCACTTGGACGTGCTATGCAGCCCACCAAGTGTCCCCAAAATCCTCCCAAAGTTCAAGGCACATTTAATGTTGGAAATGATTGGAATTGTGAGATTTTTTTCTTAGAAATCCTTTAAGCATTTTTATATAAGCAAAAGAGGCTTGGCTGCAGCACATTTTCTGCTCCTCTCTAGCAAAAAAAAAACGTGACCCCATAGAGAAGTAACAAGGGAAGCTAGACAAAGTGAATTCAAGGGAAATTGGCAAGTTAAATAGGTAGATTTTGATACCCCTAATACTCTTGTGAAATTCTTCTTCCTCTTGACTCTAAAATCTGATTTTTATGTTCTTGATTTCATCTCCCTCTCCCTTAGAAGTCAAATTTGAAAGGAGGAAGAAACAAATAAGGATTTAAGGTGAGTAATAGCTTATTATGCACTTTATGAATTCCTAATGCTGGATGGTCACGAGGAATATGATTTCTAGGACATGATTTGTGTTAGTTGTTGAGATAATTAGTTTTGGATGATTTGAACATGTCTAATGGTGTTTTTAGATGTTGTTATGTTGATCTATGGCCTTGGTTTGGTGTAAAGGCAATAAGAAACCATGATGTATACACTAGGACTTTAGAGGCATAATGGTGCATGTGTGGGTTGGCATGATTTTGTTTGGGATTTGACTAAATTGATGAAATTAGGATGATTCTTATGGGTTATGAAGCCTAAGGAAGATGAAATTTTGAGTTATGAAAGTGTGTATGAAACTCCCCTTTTGAGAAGTCAAGGGGAGAAGGAGGTTTAGCCATGTAAATTGTGTTTTTGGATGATCAGCAATGTACACGGGGTAAAACACGGCCCATGTTATACCCCGTGTTCTTCGCTGGAAGCTGATCAGTAATGTACACGAGGTAGAACACGGCCCATCTTCACCCCCGTGTTCTTTGTCGAAAGCTGATTCAGTAATGTACATGGGGTAGAACACGGCCCATGTTGTACCCCATGTTCTAAACACGGGGTAGAACACGGCCCATGTTCACCCCCGTGTTCTTTTCCAAGTGAATAATTTGTGTATGACATATGAATGATTTAATTTATATACATGAATATCCTTTAGGGTTTGATATGAGAATGAGCATAGAAGGATAAATGAAGCATAAAACACTTATGGCATTGTTGGTATTTTGATACATTCCTCGAGGAAAAATTGTAGTTGATGCATGTGGCGTCCCACAATTGTTCATTTTACTTACAAAAATGTGGGAGGGAGAAAACATCCTTCGCAGAGAAGGAGAGGAGGGGTAAGTAGTGGAGGGAAAAGGTTGGTGGCCTCGGGCTTAGGGTGGCGAGAGATAAGGTGGGACCAAAGATATAAGGTGACATTGCATACCAACTAATGCCATTTCTCAAATAACGTAATATCTAAATTTGGGCTTTTAATTGGAAAAGCAACCTTATATGGGAAAACCAAAAAAAAAAAAGGGCAATAATAGGTTATTACTCACTGAGTATGTTTATACTCATTTCGCATTTTCTTTAATCTGTCTTTTCAGATAATAACCATGGATCCGTGGACGCGCGTGACACTTACAGAGGACATGCCCACAACACCCTTTGGAACGTGTGATTTAGAGTTGCAAATAGGGTTAGTAAGTCAAATAACTAGATTTTCTGTATGTAAAGTTATGATAGACTTATCTCTGTAAATATTTTTGTACTGTTATATGTATATTATTTCGGTATTTTAACCCTTTATTACCTACTTTCTTTCGGCGCGCCCTAATATTATTTTTATAAGTATATGTGATATTATGTCGTCTTGGGAGGCTAGTAAGGATATCTTATCAGTGTGGAACGCTGATTGGGTATCTTTACGCCGGTCACGACTACAGTATGTCGGGTTGTGACAATTTCCTTGCATGTTATTGTCTTGGTTCAAAATAGTAACATCCATCTAAGTGGTTGCAACTAGCGATTTCTGGTTTGTTTCGCATTGGATATGTGCCTTCTTGGAAGAAAAACTCAAGAATATGCCAGGTCCTTACATGTTACTATTTTGGTCAAAACAGTAACATGTAGGAATGCGCTATTTCTTTGCATGTTATTGTTTCATGTTGGATATGTGCCTTCCTGGAAGAAAAACTCAAGAATATGTCAGGTCCTTGCATGTTACTATTTTGGTTAAAATAGTAACATTTAGGAATGTGTCATTACCCTGCATGTTATTGTCTTGATTCAAAATAGTAACATCAACATTGACATTGCAAGAAATAATTATAACATTATGTCAGGGGTGAGAGAACATCAATAAGAAATTGGAATGAAGTCTACCATACGTACATAAATCTTGCACAATTTAAGTTAAGAAAGGAGCAACCAAAGTTAAGAATAATTAATTAGTGGTAAAGTATATTAATATATTTTTTCTGTGTTTATTTCTAAGTTTAGTTCTCATTTCTCAATTATATGAATGATATAATTTAAACTAAGTTATGTGCACAATTATTATAAAAATATAGACGTGAATGAACAAAATTACAATGGAAGGTAATGAAGATCCAACTCAAATGAATAGGCTTCCATTCAATCAATCACTTTCTCCTTCTTAGTCACTATCTTCTCTTTCATATCTCGATGATGTGTTTTTTGCACTTATAATTATTTACAAGTGTGAAATGTGGGTATCTAATAACCATTTAGATAAGTTTAGTTCAATAGATTTAGTATTTGATGTTTTCATGAAAGAACCTTTAATGAAATAATAATTAATATATTCTATGATAAATATAAGCAATTTAATAAAAGATAATTTTTTCCTTGTTTAAAAAAGGAAAGTTATATTTTAAATTATTGTGACTTTATAGATAGCTTTTTATTAAAAATTACAATTGAATATTACATAAAATTGAATGTTATATTCAATTGAATGTAATATGTTACATGTAATTGAACGTTACATGCAATTTAATTATAACTACATTGTAAATGTTATGTACATGCATGTATAAATTTAATAATCACGTTGAGCTGGAAGGTTTGAAATCCTTAAAGAAATTTATCACTAATTTTGCCTTGTATTTCTTAATGGATTTCACTGGCAATTCTTCAAATTCTTTGTTGTTGTATATTTCTTCTATTTGTTTGCATACAAAAATTCTGCAGTCTTGCCTGAAATTGTAATTAGAGGCAAATGAGTTAGTTTGGAACCTATAAATATCAAATCTTATGAACTACTAAAGAAGTTATTACTCATGATCCGGATTCCTGTTAGGGCGACTTTTCATATGATATGATATCAAAATGTGGCTCTGCAGTTGCTTGATCTACTCTCGTACCTTTCTCATTTCTGCAAAGGATTTCGTTTTTCTTTTGCTCATAGTAGTTCTTCTATTGGAAATAAATTAACAAAATCAAGCATGGTTAAGGAAGGAATCAATTAAAAAAATCTTGTTACTCATTTGATCTAAAAATAGTAACATGTTTCTCCTTGTGGTGAAAAAACATAATCACTGGCTGTTAACATTAAAAATAGATAACACGCAAGGGCATTAACAATAAAACCTTAAGTCAGCAACGTGTTACTGTTATCACATGAAACAGTAACATCAAGCATTAACAACATATCAATAATAGAGTAACGGCACACAACAAGTGTCTGTGCCTATTATTGGTTTAGTGTGTCAGTTTTCATGTTTTAGGATAGATACCATATTCAAAACAAATGATATAGATGAGAATATCAAATAGGGGTTAAGTAATGGTTAATACTTGTAGTCTGATCAAGCATTGTTAATAAGAAAATAATGTGTTTGATTAAGGCAATGGGTAGTGTTTGATCACAGTGCAAGTAACACTCACCACTGTTTGGGCATCGCGAAAGTATGGATCAATAAGCCCTGCTTTTCTCGGCCTCATTGAGTTGTAGTGAGTCCATTTGCACTTAGTATTATCTAACACGAGAAGTGTAAAGTGATTGGGGTTTCTGCAGTCACTCACGCCTTTTGAGTTCATTGGGAATAGAACAATGTCTACACTTATTGCTTCCCCCACCCTTTGATCAAATTTGTAAACCCTCATATCCTTGTACATTTTGTGAAGGCTAACCATATAAGACTATCAACACAACATGAACATTACTTCAGTATCAAATTATTATCTCTATATCACATTTATGGAATGTATTCAACACCTTACCTAACATAAAATGTCAAATACAAATATATTATTTTTCCTGAATGTCCTGCTCATGCTGCAAATGATCGCATGGCTGTCTATGATCTAAAATCGAAGAAATGGAGATTATCAGATAATTACTTTTTGCATGGCATGTTACTGTTTTGTCAATGAACAATAACATCATCTCGTATGAGCCTGCAAGTGATCAATTCTGCCATGTTACTATTATGTATCGAAACAATGACACCACTAAAAGGAACCAGAGAAAACATAATTTACGCAAGTTTGAGAGATGCATACGTACATTGTTTGTTATTGATTGTTCTGCAAGCACCTGCAACAACTCATTCATTATTACGAACATGTCCTACTGAGGAGATGACCAGACAATAGACCTGCAAATAATAGTGTGGTTAAATAAAGGTTTCAGTAATGTTATTGTCCATGAAATCATTAAATATTAACATGTTACTGTTTGTGTCCAAATAGTAACATGAAGTTTTTCATGTATCTATTTGGTGTGAAACAGTTACATTAACTAAAGAACACAATAAATAGATAAACTGTAGTGTTATTAACAATGAAACTTGAACAAAAGAAGGTGTTACTGTCTTGAACAAGATACAGTAACATTAAAAATATTTTTCTTCAACTGGAAAGTGTAAAACCAAACAAAAATACTGGACATGACTTACATTATTTCTTTTGTTTCTTCTGTTTCCACTATGTTGTCCATAACATCTTGGAGAATGTACTTTGCAGTCGGCCATCTTGCAGTTTTGGATGTCTTCTTGGTCTGCTTCTGCGTGGCAATTTCTGGTGTTGAATCATCCTCCAATAAGATCACATTATCCTCCTTGTCATTTCCAGTCTCCTCCTCAGTAGGAGTTATTTTTTGTTATGTTTGTCGTTGTTTAGTAGGCCTATCACATTGGTTAGAAGATGTGTAATCCATCCCAATTTTTGATTTTCTTTATTTTTTGATCATCGATCCTTCAACATGCTCAATCTTTTTGATTCAGCTGTGATAGTTTCTACCATCTTAGTGACCTGTGCATTCAGCTGTTTATTTTGGTCATCAAGACTGGCATTTGCAGTCTCTAATGTCTCCTTGATCATCTGGAGATTTTGTGTGTGCTTTTTTACGTCGTATAATTGCGATTGGAGTTGTGTGTTCTCATGTATTAGCTCTGTGATTATTTCATCCTTTGTTTTAGTTGCATTTGGAGCTGTGTGTTCTCCTGAGTTAGGTCTATGATTGTTTCCTTCCTTTGTTTCAATTGTTGTTCTGCCATATGAAGTTTCTCTGTGAGGAACCTCAATTCATCGGTTAACTCAGTTATCCTAGAATTTGCGTTGAGTAACTGATCCCTCAACTGTTGTACCTCATTTGTATCTTGTGCTTGATGTTGTTTATGACTCAGTGCAATATTTGCAAACTGATCCAGTGTTGTTTTTTCTTGGTTGAATTAGGCATTGGTTCGTTATTATATCATCCTCCATTTCGGATTCATCAGAGTGGGAGGGTGTGATTTATGTTTTTGCTTGATCATTGTATTCAACAAGTTAAAGGTCTGGGGTTATCACATTGTAAATGATGTTTTGTTCTTCGATTGTTGGCTGGAGTTCTCTATTGATCACCTGAAACACAAGAATGGTTGGTTAAGTGCAATTCTTGATGTGTTTTTATTTAATGAGAAACAGTAACATGAGGTAAAGGATTGAGTGGTGGCATGATTGTAAAATGGATAAAGGAAATGACATTTTCCAAACGTTACCTAAAAGTGGCTGACCATTATTTCCTTCAATTGGTGTGTGAGATGCTTCAGGTCTCACTTTAGGCATCTCGGTACCCTCTAATTTTGATGCCTATAAAGCACATTTGTTGTCTCACACAGCCAGTACTGTCAATAATATAACATACATATTGTTTTATCAAATCTTTAATTAAAGTTGCATCTAGAGATGTTCTTAAAGTTAGGATATTATTGTCTACACAACAAACAATAATAATTTTCTGTTAGTGTCTAGGCAATAATAATACACAAAGTCTCAAAGTAACATGACTAATCAATAGTCATTCACCAGAAAAATGTGAAAACAACAACATATTACTATTGAGAACACAACAGTATCACATTGTTGTTTTGCATCTAGATAGTAACATGAACCATAAACTTAAAACAGCTGCACAGAAGAAGTCACACTAACAACCTAATTGCTGTCATGACGTAGATTTACTGTTTATACACTAAAGGGTTACATGTTACTGTTTGGAGTGAAAATAGTAACATCAACCGACACTACCAAAAACATGTAAGAAATATGGCAAAAAACTCTCAATCAAGTTAAAAGAAATGACATGAAGTGTAACAAGTTTGACAACTATTACTTATTGGTAATAGCATGACATAGCCGGTGACATTTGGTGGGTTGTCCCTTATGATTGAGTTCATCAGTTGCTCGTGTATATGTCCAGACCAACAATATTATCCCATGTCATCTAAGTCTTCTACATATTTCAAGTAGGACCAGGCCAACGTTTGAGCCCTGCTTGGCACAAATAGGGTCACTAGCAGCATTAGGGTTACTAGGCGTGAGACATCCTCAACATCAATTTTTGATGTTCCCCCCCACTGCCCTTTGGAGTGCATTGAATATTAGTGGTTTTGTTAGGCGTCCTTGGCGACGGAATCGTTGGTATCAAGATCAGATTGTGGCCTCTTTCTAGGTGTTGTGTCGATGGGGCGTTCTCCATCCCTTATTCTAAATATGAGCTTCACTAAGATAGGGGTGATGCACAGACGTTCGCCGTTAATTAAGAATTTTTTATGTTTTGACGAGAAGGTGGCAATGACTGCTTTTATTTCTTGATCACTTTTTTGGCATATACTACGATCAAGCTTGCTTGTGATAATGGCTTCAATAAGCAGCCAGAAAGGGTTTTGTTCCAGCAAACTCTTGTGGACGTTGTTTAGATTAAGCTCTTCAATCTGCCTTATGCATGCTAATAGATTAGACCTATATTGCTCATATTGTGAACTTCTTTCTTCAGTTTCCTCGGATTGCTTAGGTGTTTTGTTGTCCTTCTGTTCGAACAAGTTTACATGTCAAGGGTGATTAAGAACAAAACCGATAAATCTGAGGATAAGTTCACAAATCAAGCAAGATTAACATCAAAATAGTTAAAAATTAGCATGTTACTATTTTGAGAACAAACAATAACATGTTGTTTTCTTGTGCAAGGACATGTATCTATTTGATCTAAAACAGTAACACCAATAAAAAGACAATATAAACAGACAAACTGCTGCTTTCTTCACAATGAAACTTGCATCATGTTGAGGGTGTGACTGTTTGCAGAGGAAACAGTAACATCACAATCGAGGAGGAAGTCCTATTGTGCTAAGAACAAAACAGTAAATGGACAAAATGTAGTTTAATCAACGAGGAAATTCACAAAAGAAGGTGTTGCTGTCTTCCATAGAAAATAGTAACATCGAGAAATGCATTACTCTTTTCATTTCTACATATATACTATACACGCATATATATACATTGTATATGGAATGTTTTTGTTTGATCCAAAATAGCAACAACCAATGAGAAACACAATTAAAATGGGCAAAAATGCAGTTTGATCAACAATGAAATTATAAAAGAAGGTGTTACTATCTTGTACAGGAAAACAGAAACATCGAAGAATGCATTACTCCAACATATATATTGTACACACACACACACACATACATACATAACGTATATATATATATATATATATATTATATATATATATACATATATATATATATAATCACAAGCGATTACTATGTGATTAGTGACAGTAACATCAACATATAAGTTTCAACATCTTCTAACTTCCTAGGGTTTCGTTTAAACATGGATATTATATAATATACACACACATACATACAAACACGTAGATGCAGTAACATTTCCCGTCAAGATAATCCCTTGCAGCATATACAAAAAAGAATGTATAAGATACAACAACATTTACCATATGGTGACCCATTTTGATGTGTCGAGTTGGAAAAGTGACTGCTTTGCAACAGCTGAGAGTTATGGAAGGCTGGAAATATTGTCTTTTGAGGAAACGATGTTAAATGAATCCACCTTTTCCGGTGGTTATGAGATATTCTCGTTCGATTTTCAAGTGATTTGATAGTTGAGTGCTCTAGGCGGAAAGGCAAATCGACTGTTACTATTTCTTTCCTTTTCATCTTCTCGGGAAACACTTCTATTGTGTCATTTTAGATTAGGGACATTGTGGTAAACTTGTATAAAAAGTCCAAGAACGTATTATATGAACCAAACATAGGAAAATAACTTGTTTAGGAATCAAATAAGATATTCCTTGGAATATCCACATTTAACCAAACATGGGAATACTTCATTCCTGGGAATCACATTCCTGGGAATGCACATTCCCCGGAATGTTCATATTCCTAGGGATGAAAGAACCCGCGAACCAAACATGCCCTATAGATATAGATTTCTTGGGAGGAAGAGGCCCGTTAGTAACATCAGAAAGCTGGCAAGCAGAGTGAGAGGCAGGGAGTTTGGGTGGCAAGCCAAAAAAACGGAGGCTTAAGAGCCCGACACGTCAGCAGGAAATATTATTATAAGAAGGAAAAGAGCAAGCTTGTTTTAGCTTTATAGATATAGATAGATATAGATTATATTTGAAATGCACACATTTAACGTAAATTTTGTTTTGTCCAACATCTCAAAGTTCTATCTGGCTTTGTTTTTATTGAATTTAGCATTTATTAACTAAATAAAAAATTATTTTATTTAAATTTATAAATGATTATTTAAGTCAGATTTCAAATGTTGGTTTTAAATAAAAATTATGTGATTAATTACTATTTTGTGTAAATATTTTAAACCAACATATTATACATTAACTTATGAAATTAAACTATGCAATATTGGTATAATACAAATAATTTATTTTTTAATAAAAATATTTTAAAGTAAGCTAATGTTGTAATATAGAAAGAATTAATTATAAATTTGGTTTGGATCAGAACTTTCCATCCAAACAGAACACTTGCGTTCTAAACCTGCAGCCTCTTGATGCATGTCATTGGATTTAAACTCGTCCGACTTCAGGCCAGACTCGTAAACAAGTGCATTCTGAGCTTACTTCAAAAGTAGCAATAGTCCTACATTAAATTTGGCAAACTTGAAATGCAGATATTTTCAATCAGGTTTTCCATATGATTAACGAGCTGTGCAGAGATTTTATTGCAACAGAATTTAAAGAGAGCAGCAGCACCAGGTTGTAAATCCAAAATCAGAATTTCATCCTGCCTCCTACTATGATGCGTTGTTGCATTCTAGAACTGGAGGCCAAATGTTCATCGGGAACTTCACTTCACAATCTCCTTGACAGCAAATACTATTTATACTTTACATTTCACTCACTGCTCGATTCATCATTTTGATGTGAACAAGGTTGCTCAGGATGTCCCTTCTTTTGCACAACATGTGCTCTAGAACGCTGTGCGATGTACTGCTCTTGATTCTGACCGCAGGATTCTCTTCAACATCACCCTACACAATAATATTTCAATATAATATATTCAATATTGCAAATTTCTTTCTTTGCTAAACTAGATTTTAGTAATTTTTAGCTTTATCTTCATTTTCTTTCCTAAGAAAAAAGATATAAAGAGTAGATACAATCTACTTTTATCGTAAAGTAATGTTATTTGTACATCTTTATTTTTCACTTGTTTACATTAAAAGGGTGACATTCATATTCATGTATAGCATCATCCATTTTTCTGTTGTGCGCAGCCAATATAAATGATAAACATATTTAAAGAAAAAATCATACCATTGAAATCAAAGAAAATACAAAAAGAAAAAAATAACTGATATTTGTGATCTCAAACAAATTTAATATTTGAATTTTGGAAATATGTGAGAAAAATGACTAAATATAATATCCAAAACTAAAATGAGGATAGAAAATTACTCAACCTGCATTACTAGAAAAAATGTACTCAATCTTTGTCTATCATATATGTACGCACCTATACCAATGTCAAGGATTCAAAATTCATCCTATACCTTCAATTAGAAAGAGTCTGCTAATTTTAAAAATTTTGAATAACATATCCAACTACAAAAATTTATTGTAAAATTGAAATGAATAATAACTTTTATAAATAATTGACAAATAAATATAAAAAAAAACACATTCAACAACCCAGTGCATTGGGGAATTTTTAAAATCTTAAATTGGGAAATAAATAGAATAGTAAAACTAATGATGCATATCAAGATATCAAGATCACATACAATTCACAGAAGATACTGTTATTAATTGAAAGAAACCTTCAATTTATAGACCAAGTCATTCAGATTACAGATGAATCAATTTTAACACTTTAAATGATACATAAACAAAGTAAACTTGGATCATACTCCACTAGTTGATAAACTATATTTTCTCCCTAATTCTAATAGTTAACAATTTTAGGAAAATATTTTTTATGGTTGAGTTCTAAATATTTAATGCTAATTCACACTTTTATTTGTAAACAAGGGCCTCATAAAATATAAAATTATGATAACATACACTTTCACGGACACTTTGTTTTGTTTTGTTTTGTTGTTACTTATTTTTTTTTTTTGGGTTTATAAACTTTCATATACCATTCATATTTTTTATAAAATATTGCATTTTTGTAAGGCTTTGAAATTAAAAAGTATTTTAAAAAAATTAACTGCATTAACTGAAGTTATTATAACACTATCTTGTAAATTCCCATTAAAATATAACAAAAATTGTAATTTCTTCTATGAAATTTGTAAGGTTGTAAGCATGCAAATTTTTCGTGCATAGCAGTACCCCCAATACAAACTTTTTAACAAATTATTTCAGAATAATTGTTTATTAGCTTGAAGGAAAAAGTTCCTAACCCATCAATACTAACATAATCAGAAACAGAGAAATTCCTCCCTTCTTCAATGAATTTGCTTTCTTGATACTAGTTATTAGTAAAACAGATAGATGAGGGACTTACCCGGTATCTTCTATTCAAGTTCGTCTCCGTTGTATCTGATTGTGCTCTGCATTTGGATCATCATTTGTGACAATTGCATTTTGTCCTTCAAATTCATCGCGACATCGTTTGCCATCTTTGATTGCTAATGGTGTCAATTGCTTGAAATTGCTGGAAGGGACATTCTCAAGCTCACTTATTCTTGCTTTCTGCAGAACTTCATTGCTACGTACCACACGCCACCCACACTTACCTATTTTTGATTTCTGTACGTAGTCACCCTTTTGTGTCCGGCACACAGCACCAAGATACAATTGAAGTCCGTTGGATCCATCTCTTTTAATGTTTCTGAGAAGATCGCTACATGAATCAAAGAATAAAATAAATTGGTGATTGCGATTAAAACCCTCATCGTAGTGTGATAGTGGTGTTGACAAATTGCATGTCAATCCCTCAAATCGCAAACTCCACCACAGACCATCTGAAAGTCTTTGTTTGAGTAGGTAAGCATCATTCGGCGGTTCCACTACAATATAAAAAACAATTCCCCACCAACTACTTGAATGACAAAAATCTGGAATGTCTACTGTGATTGAATCTTGAAAATATCCATCGAATTTCCAAACCGATGAACAATCCTTTTGATTCTCAAACCATGCTGGAATTTCATCCCCCGATGTAGATAATTGAACCCCATAGTGTAAATGATTCGGATGGACCTGGAACTGAGAACCGAATGCCAGCCGAGGCAAATATTAATATTTAAATTATCCAGAAGACATAAAATAATACACAACAAGTATATAGACACATGACATTCGAGTAAAAAAAAAATCATAAAATACAACAAGACTTATGTGCAATAAAATGGTAATAACAATTTCTATAGAAAATTTAATACCCCTACGTTGTCAAAAAGAAATATTTCTAAAAAAATAAATTAGAAAAGCGAGATAGAGGTCACACATAATAGCATGTATAAAAAATGTGAAACTTATATATTTCTATTTACATATTACACATGAGCACATACATAATGTAAAGATAATATGGTAAATTTCGTTAACCTCCCTTAAAGGGTTGCTATTAAATCTACGATGATAGGAAAAATTTATAAAATTTAATCTAATGGATGTAGAATATTCAAAACTCAATTTTAGATATCATTTTCAATATTTATAGCATTTTTGTTAAAAAAAATCTTATATAATTCCTTGACACAATCAATTAAATATCATCATAATTCTTCAATATAATCAGATTTGTTGTCATTTTAATTCACCAATCCCATCAAGTGAGTGAAATAATGTGAATTATAATTTCTAAAATTAATTACAAGGAGACCAATATTGATAACAATATTAAATTTGAAATATTTCCTTTTTTCATTTAATAATCTTTATACTTGAGTGATTTTGATAACTATAAATTTAGAATAATCTCATAATAATACAAAATTATTATTTCTTTTTTATGTATGATTAAAATAAATATTTATATTTCAATATCATTATTAAATAAATATATTCATTCTAATTAAATGAAAATTTTAATTTGTTTAATAAACATGTTTAAATTACTTAAAAATTAAGTTATTAAAGTAAAATAACATGAATTATCTACCTCTTTATATCAATTAAGCGAGACAAATGGAAGATATTAATTTCCACAAATTAGATACCACGATCAAAGCATTACTTCCTTTTTTTTTTAATTTTTACTAATTGTTGATCTAGTGAATATATCTTGAAAAATGAAAAAGATAACATTTATTTTCTTTTTTATTTTCATTAATGAATATTTTCTTTTGTATCTCCATTTAAATTTAGAATAATAAACTCTACTGACAACACAATCATTGCAATTAATTCATACCATTAAAGATGAAAAAGAAAGCATTTATGGTCATTAAGTTAAATGTTCTTTTATATTTTGCAAATTGATAATTTAAATGAATTAATGGTCATTCAAAAATTAATTTTTTAATTAATACCATAACTCAATTCACTCAATTAAATTCTTCCGTTTCAAAACGTGTAATAACCCAATTCAATATTCACAAATTTTTTTTCCCTTTTTTGCCTTTCTTTTTCTTCTCTCTCTCGGTCGAAGCCCCTTTTCTAGAATCCGAACTTTGTAACTCCGCCGACGATGCGCCTTCACGCTGCAACTCCCCTTCTTTAGCATTCACTCCCTTTTTTTCCCCCTCCTCTTTTGTCACAGAACCAAACAACCATTAATCGATGCCATGTTTCCTCGTTCCACACTTGTCATCAGTTTACAATGGCACCAGCAGCTAATGCTTCGACATTTCTCCACCACCAACATTAACTAAAGATTCTTTTTGGCACTGTAAAAATCGCGTTTTTTCAATATTGTTTTATCTTTCCTCTGACGTTCCTAAGCTTGACAAGGTTGAGGACATAATTGTCTCTAAATATTGTGACGTTAACTAATAGGGAAGGATTGAATCTTTAGGGGAAATTTGAAGAATTTTTTAAAATAGAAGGGATGTGAATGACTTTCACCCAAACTTTGAAGGAGGTTGATGAAATTAACCCAAGACAATTTCAATAGATGGGGCTAAATTTGTGAAATTAGTAATTTATCGTGGGAGTATCTCAATTTTGAGCTCTAAATCTCTTATCAATAATTTAAATTAAAATACAATGTTGTGTAATAAAAAATAATATATTAATTTGATCCTTTATTAAAAAAAATTAATAGTCATAAATTATTTTATAAGTCGGTACTCTTCTTAATTTACATATGCTTCTATGCTAAATCATATCAATTTTAAAAACTTACTGATAAAAAGAGTAGATGAGTCTAAGTCTGAGATTGAGCGTGCCCACTAGTAATTCAGTTTAAAACTCTATTTACATATTACATGATCAACATAATAAAAACAAGGTTGTAAAATGTTGAGTGTGAGGAAGTGCCGCGCTCATGTGCATGTGCAGGTAGCTGGGTCCACCCTGTTGGCGGAACTAGGAAAAAATTTTTGAGGGTTGCTTGAACATTTAAAATAATACTTTTATGCGCTACACTTAAATACGATTTTGTAAGAAAATATATCAGTATATTATTTAATTTTTTTATTGACAAAGGATTAGCAATTTTTTATAAAAAATTATGAATTTCTAATTTTTTTTAATAATGCAACATTTTGTTAATAGAACTATAATTTTTATATGTTTATTGTATGCAAAATTTATATGAAATTGTAACTTTTATTAGAAGATATAAAAAAATTACATAATGTGTACCCAAAATTCATAGAAATCAAAATTGTGAAATATAATTCATAATCCAAAAGAAAATTGATAAAAATTTATACAGTATATGTATAAACATAAATTTTCAAATAACATAAATTGTTAATAGTATTATAAAAATATTTTTAAATTGTGTTGCACAATACTCACTCCATTCCTTTTTTACAGTCGTTGTAAAGATATTTGTTCTATTTTAACAATAGTTAGGAATGCGTTTACAATCAATTTCTAAAATATTTCATTTATTATCCTAATAAATGCTTAAGAATTTCTATATATTAAATACTAAATTAGTAATAAAAAATTGAAACTATTACTCTTTTAATTTTTCGCAACTTGTCATTGAGCCTGTGGTATTTAATAAAATAATAATAATTTTTTAAAAAGAAATAGAGTAATTTATTTACTTAATAAAATATATTATTTAATTTAAAGAAAAGAATAAAATTTAAAAATATAAACTATGAACTTTTTTTTATTTTAAATTTTATTATATGTAACTTATATAATTATATAATAGTAAAATAACAATAATATTAATAAAAGGAAAGAATATTTATGTTGTATTTGGTATAATAAAATGGGAATAAGAGTTAGAATAGAATAGAAAAATGTTTCCATAATTATATTTGATATATGAAAATAATATAAGAATGGAATGGAGAATGGGTATTTAATAACAATAATATTCGTAATAAAAATATAATTCTGATATCTAATATGTAAATAAATTTTATATCACCAGCTACTCATGTTATTATGTTGTAAAAAAATTACTATCTTTTTGCTTTTTGTCAAAAAATTTAACTGTATTTATATTTTAATACATAACATCTTCGTACTCTCAAAAAAATAAATAATTTTCATTTTATAATAAATCAAATTAATTTCAATATATATGGCATCAATTGATTCGCAGCATTTCGAATATTCTTATATCAATGTATTTCAATAGACATTTTTCAAATTTTACATCCAAATAAAAAACTTATATTCAAAAGTAACAAATTATATATAATATTTTAATACATAAATTTTCTTAGTTTATTTTCTTACCACTTTTGCCTTGATGAATTCACTTATCTCCTTAATAAAAATAAAATAAAAAAGAATCATAATTTATTTAAACTATTTTTATAATAAAAATACTTCTAAATCATATTTAAAGAAATTTCTGCAACAAACACATAAAAGTAATACATAATATAATATCAAGAAAATATTAAAATTTTAAATAAATAATTTAGTTGTAAATTTTGAGTATTTTTACTAAAAATAAAAAATCTAACTGACTCATTCAATTTATATATTTATGTCAAATTTTAACTGATCTAAATTATTTCCAAAATAAAAATATTTAATAATTATATTTAAATATAATTTTAATTTAAGATTTTTTCTAATAATTTTAAATAATTTATCTAATGATAATGTAAAGAATAGTACACATCTATTAGAACAAATACAAACTATGATCTTAATAACTAATAAATATTTTCCAGTTACATTTATTAATCTCTACATTATATATATTAATAAATAACTTTCACCTTAAAGCAAAAATTATTAGATATCATTCTATTATTAAGAAAAACTAACTAATGTTTTAAATAATTTTTATTTTCATTTTACTATAAATTAAATGAATTTAGATATATACAACATCATTTGATTAATTAAAGAAGTATTATTTTACGGGTGTTTTTTATGCCAGCGTGATTTAATATACGTTTTTCAAATTTTGAATCCAAATTGAAAAAATTCAAATTTAACAGCAACAAATTCCAAAAATATTTTAATAAATAATTTCCATTAATTTATTTTATAATTTCTTACCACTTTTACAATGACAAATCCATCTGTCTCCTTAATAAAAATAATTAACTTATTTAATATATTTTTATAGTAAAAATATTTGTATAGCATATTTCAAGAATTTGATCTAGAGAAAATTTTTCCCAAAAAAAGTTGAAAGATAACATTTAATACCAAGAAAATATTAAATTTCTAAATAATTTAATTTAATTTTAATTTTAAATATTTTTATGTAAAATAGAGAACCCGGTTCACTCATTCAATTTGCATGTTTTCTGTTAATTTTTTAATTTAATTAAAATATTTTTATAATAAAAATATTTGCAAAACATACCACATTTAAAGATGAATTTGATTTAAAAAAAACTTTTTAAATAAATATAGATAATTTATTCATCGATAGTATATAGAGCAGTGCATGTCTAACAGAGCAAATATAAACTAGGATTTTAATAAATAATTTTTTCAATTATATTTATTAATGTCAAATATTATTTTATTATTAAAGAAAACTCTGCATATATAAATCACTCCAAATTGAATGTTATATAATGCAATAAACAAAAGGGATAAAAATAATAAAGTATAGTCAACATTTCATTAATATGTATTTAATTCAAAATATAGTACTTAAAATTTGATATCAATAAAATATAGATCACATTTGTGTAATTAAAATTAATTTAATTTTAATATATTTTCATTAGAAGGAGAGAAATAATATGTGAGTTATGAAGCAATAAAAATTAAAAATAAAATGTGTACTCAATTAATTCAATTAAATAAAGTATTTGACTTTTTAAAAATAATTTCATAATAAAAAGAAAATAAACTGCATTATGTCTATATTATTCAACACATTGCAGCTGAAATTTTAATAGTACAAGTAAACAGGAAAAAAGTAGCAAAATATATAACAAAGTATATAAAATGAAGAAAAACAATATACAAACCGCAAACTCTTAACAAAATCTTAATTGATGTGTTCTTAATTTAAAATATAGTACTTGAAAATTATTATGTGAGTAAAATCAAAAAAATTTATAAAAATATTTAATTTAATTATTAAGTATTATTTTTAAAAATAGAAGTTGTAATTAATTAATTTTGTTGATAAATTTTGCACTGAAGCTTTATTTTATTTAAAATATCTAAATAATTTAAAAATAAAATATAACATAGTATGTTGTACTTTTCAATGATATCAGTGATTGAATTCTAAATAATAGAAGTGCAAATTAAAAAAAATGAAAAACATGCAATATAGCAAATAAAAATAAGATGAACAATATATGATGTGTAAAGTAATAAGAAAAATATAATATACAATTAATTAATTAATTAATTAAATAAAAATTTTAACTTATTTAAAATATTTTTATGATTAAAAATAATATAATATATCTATGCTGCTCAAAATTATCAGTGTCTGCGTTTTAAATAACATGAATGAACTAAAAACGATAAGAAATGTATATAATAAAGTAGATAAAATAAAGAAAAAAATTAATGAGGCATAAAGCTTCAACAAGATCCTCTCGATTGATATATATCTATTTTGACATATAGTATTCCAAGACCAATATGAAAAATATTGACAAAATTTAAATAAATAAATTTGATTTTAATATTCTAATGCTGTTATTAAAAATATAATATGCAATTACTTGATTGAATTAATAATTTCAATAATACAATTTTAATTTATTTAAAATATTTTCAAAGATTTAGATATAAAATATATATTATTTTATATATACTACTCAATAATATTGATGTTTAAACTATGAACAACATAAATAAGTATCAAAAATGGAAAAATATGAAACAAAGCGAATAAGAAGAAGGGAAACAATGCCGGAAACATTGCTTAAGCTAATAAACAATCAGAGTGAATAATAAGATATATATATATATATATATATATATAGTAAAATAAATTAATTTAATTTAATAAAATTTTTAACTTATTCAAAATACTATTTTTGTAAAATGAAATTATACTATGATAACTTTATGATTTTCCATAGTATTTGAACTGTAAATAATATAAGGAAAAAGAATAAAAAAAAGCATGAAAAATACTACATAAGGCATAAAATCTTGAAGGGAAACAATGCCTAACCTAATAAACAATTAGAGTGAAAAATAAAATATATGGTAAAATAAATTAATTTAATAAAATGATTTTTTTTGCTTCTTCAATTTTTTCCTTTTTGCAAAATGAAATTATACAATGATAACTTTGTATTGCTCAATATTATAAGTGAAAAGAATAGTATGAAAAATAATACATAAGGTATAAAGTCTTGAAAAAATCTCAATCAACATATATTTAATTTGACATATAATACTTAAAACTTGATATCAAGGTCAAATTTTAAATAATTTAAATTTTTCATTTTAATATTCAATTATTGTTTCAAAAAATAGAATATCCAGTTAATTAATTAATTCAATTAATAACATCTATACTCAAATTTCACTCCATTTAAAATATTTATAAAAATATAATATACAATAATTTTATATATACTTGTTAATGATACTAATATCTAAATTATAAGTAATTAAAGTGGACATAAAAAATAGGAAAATATGAAACAGAGCAAATAAAAAGAAGAAAAACAATATTTGAGTTATAAAAACAATCAAAGTTAAAAATAAAATATATAGTAAAATAAATTAATTTAATTAAATAAAAATCTTAACTTATTTAAAATATCTTTATTGTAAAAAGAAATAATATTATATTAAATTTATATTACTCAATAGTATTTAAGTTGTAAATAATATAAGTGAAAAAGAAAAATATAAAAGTGTAACATAATACATGAAGCATAAAACTTTGACAAAATCCCAATTGGTATACATTTAATTTGACATATAGTGCTTACAAATTGATATCAAGAAAATATCTATAAAATTTAAATAAATAAATATGATTTTAATGTTCCAATATTTTCATTAAAAATAGAATATTTAATTAATTAATTCAATCAATTTTTATAGTAAAAATTTTAAGTTATTTAAAGTATTTATAAATATTTAAAAATAAAATATATATCATTATATTTATACTACTTAATGATATTAATGCCTAAATTATAAATAATAAAAGTGAGTATAAAAAATAAAAAAATGAAATGAAATAAATAAAAAGAAGAGAAATAATGTCTAAGTTATAAAGTAATAGGATAAAAAATAAAATATAAATAAAATAAATTAATTTAATTAAATATAAAATTTAAAGTATTTAAAATATTTTTATATTTAATTCTTTCCTCAGCCTCTGGTTTGGACACACCTAATAAGAATTGTTCTAATGAATAAATTAAATAAAACTGAAATAGTCAGAATAGGAAAGACGAAAGCGTTGAGTGTATACATACGTACCTCATGACACATCAACTTCTTCCATATTAGCGTCTCTGGCAAAGCTTTCATTAGACAGCAATTTTCAGCTTTTATTATTTCTAGGGATGATGGGAATATAGGCAACATTTGAAGCTTCTGACAACCCCTTATATTCAGAAACTTCAGAGTGGGAAGATTAGAAATACAGCCTGGAGGTAGGTTAACAAAATAATTCCCACTTAGACTTAAATTTTGCAATGAAGGCAAGTACCGAAGATCATTAGGAATTGATCCATCACTGTGGCTACAATTATTTAACTCCAATACTTTTAACTTGGACAAATTTGAGAAGTGGGAAGACTTCAATCTCATAAAAATTGAATTTCCACTAAAATTGTTCCCACTTAGCTTCAATATTTCCAATGCTGACAAGGAACTAAGATCAGGAACTGATTCATCACTAAGATTGCAATAACTTGCATCTAATTCTTTCAACATGCTGAGACCGAAGAAAGAAGGCAACTTCAAACCCATCGGAACTGAATACTCCCAAAACTTCCATCGTCGCTTAGATAATTGTTCCTTGCATCCATGGACAAAAAACTCTTTCAGATTTTGGAATCCACCAACAAATGATACATCTGTGGTTGGAGTTCCACTCAAGTCAAGCCTCACCATGGATTTATTTTCTTTTATATTCTCCAAAAACTCAGGAAACTTCTGAACTTTTGAGCATCCACAAAAATTCAAATCTTTTAAAGAAGTCGTTTCCAATTTACTTGGAAGATATTTAAGATTTATGCAGTCTTTCAAATTAAGAAGAACAAGCTTTTTGAGGTGTCCAACAGAACCATGAATCTGAACCAGGTTTGAACAACCTTGAAGAATCAAACTTTCTAAATTAGGAACTCCAGAAAAATTCGGAGTGTGAGTGAGATCTTTCGAATAACTCAAGTCAATGAATTTCAAATTTTCAAAATTCTGAAGGGACAAAGCAAAAAAGTATATCATTATGTTTAAAGAATACGTGCTACTAATAAGTTTTATGTACAAAATCTGTTAACAAAATTGTCTAACCTGGCTTCCATTCCACAGTTGTTTGATTTTACTCCCGTGTAGCTTTAACTCCACAAGTTTCTCCAATTTCACACCAAGTGGCAACGATTGCATTGAATATTCATCCCACTCAAGAATTCTTATTGCATTGGAAAGATATTTCAGACCATGGGGAAGTTGTAAATCCCAACCATGAAATATGATGAGTACTTTAAGATTACACATCTTTGAAAAGGCTTCAGGCCCCAAAATGTTTTATAGTCAAGCATGTTCAATACTCTACCTTGAATGAACTCAGTTCCCTAATAAATAATAGTAATCAATTAAAGGAGTATCATTTATAAGATAAAACAAGAATATATTGTAATTTTATTGAAAAAAAATTCACTCACCATATTTTTTTTCAGTACTTCATCGACATCTTCAATAGACCATAACCTAGTTTGCTTGCTTATTTCATCACCTGATTTTTGGATAATAATCTTCCTACCCATTTCTTGAAGCAAATCATGCATCTCAAAAGTCTCACCATCACATGTTAAAAGTGATCTTTCAACAAGAATCGCAATTCCAATTTTGGAATTAAAGCCACATATTTCTAATATTTGCATGACTCGATTAATATGCCACCCTTTGAAAAAATATGCAATATCTAGAAATATATTTTTTTTCAGCATCTTCCAGTCCTTCAAAACTTATCCTCAATGTGTCTAGAATTTTCTTTTGTGAATTTTTTCTTATTTTTTTGAAAGCATCTTCCCACACAGAAAGATCTCTTTCACAAAGATGTGAACCCAACACTTTGAGTGCCAATGGAAGCCCTTGACAATATTGAACTATGATTTGAGACAACTCTTCATATCCTTCTTTAGGTTGACTTTTTTTGAAAGCTTCTTGACAAAAGAGTTTAAGGGATTCACTACTACTCAAAACTCCAATCTCATACTTGCTAAATGGTGCTTCATATGATTCTAGTAAGTGCAGATCTCTAGTTGTTATAATAATTTTACTCCCTTGACCAAACCAATTTGGTTTTCCAGCCAAATGTTCTAGTTGTCTTATGTCATCTAAGTCATCAAGGAGAAGAAGAACTTTTCTTTGGAACAAAAGGTTTCTTATCATTGCCTTTCCTTGGTCCAAATTGTCAATTCTCAAGTTTTTAATTTCTAAACTGGAAAGCAGCCTTAGTTGCAAGCCAAGTAAGCCATCAACTACAATAGATTTCTCTCTAACATTTTCAAGACAACAACTAATATCAAAATGGTTACGAAATTTGTTGAAGACAAGTTTAGTGAGAGTAGTCTTTCCTATCCCCCCATGCCCCATATTCCCACAAAATGAACCTCAGTTGATCCAATTTCCAAAATTTGAGATATGTCTTCTAACTTCGAATCAATTCCAACAAATTCATCATCAACATACAATGGCAAATCAGATTTTAGCTTTGTCCACAATACTCTGATAATATATTCAATGAATTTTGCTTCATGCCTAAATGAAATAAAAGAAAATTGTCATGATTAACTAATACAAGGACAAAAAAATATTAAAACAACCCATTTTGTACTCAATTGATTTAGAACATGATCAACTGCTTAGTCATAAGTTGGTTCTTCTAACTAAATGACCAGAATATTTTGGGTTCAGGAAAATACATCATCTTATAAGAATTTAAAAGAAAAATCAAATTTCCTTAATAAAGAAGCAGGATCAATCTCTATTGATATGGTCATAAGTTTTTATTGATCAAATAACCAAAACGTTTTCTCTAATTTCCTTAATACACATTTGTTTCAAGCATACGCTACATTATATACTATTAAACACACGCAAATATACAAGAACTATATATGGCATTACTGTAATTTATAATAACTTTTTAACAACAGTTAACATTTGTTCTGTCATTTAATTAATTTTATAGTTCAAAATATAAATCACGTTGTGAAAGGGAAAAAAAAAGGATGAAATACAAATTTTGATGCAATCTCTTGATGTGCTAAGGGACTTACTGATTTTTGGAGTCATAACCAGATAAATTGGCAATTTCCAACAAAGCATCTCTCCACCTTCGAACTTTTGTACTGTCTTCACCAAATCTTTCTTCATGTTTTCTGAAAGCTTCAGCAAAACTCCCTGTTTGATTTCGTACATCAGATGGATCTACACCATGAAAGATGGGCAAAACCACTCTACCCAAAACTTTTCTACATTCCAGAATCTTTTGAAGTTCATCCAAACACCAAACGGAAGAAGCATAGTTTTTGGAGAGAACAACAACTGGACATAGAGATTGTTCATTGCTTGCAAGAGTTCATGTTTGATAACTTCTCCCCCTTCAAGTTGTTCGTCATCTCTGAAAGTTATGATTCCCTTTATCCAGAGAGCAGCATACAAGTGATCTGTGAAATTGAGGCGAGTGTCTTCACCCCTAAAACTCAAAAAAACATGATATTTCCATAGTGGAGTTGGGTTTGAATTGCGAGAATTTGATGAAGAAGAGGCTGCCATGGAAAGGGTTTGGCGTTTTGGTTTTAGAGATCAAGAGCTTTCAATTACCCCTTTTAAAGGAAAGAGAGATAAAGAGCTTTCCAAGCGAACTGGAGATTATTTTTGAAAGAGGGACATCAACTCCATCAGATAGTATGTGTGGCTAGGAAAGCAAGTCAAGTCTTCACGCGTTTAGATAATCTGGACATCAACTCCATCTTATAAAAATGAAATTGATTAAATTATTCAGCCAAGATAAATAATGTGGAACTTATTGGTTAGATACTTAGGTTGTTTCAATTTTTACTCCCAAAGAATTAGGTAATTAAAGAATAACCACTAAGTCTGAATACTTTTCTTCCGAACTTCAGCCAAAATGCTATGCGCTTACATCATATCTAAGCAGTTAATCTTGCCAAATTTTAAAATCTAAGATCAATTTATTTTAAATTGACTTTCACACCACATGTAATTTGCTATCCCTCAGTTAATATACCGTATAAAAATTCCTTTCGCATTTAGATACTGGCAATTTTATTTGAGTAAAACAAATCTTTTAAATTAAAATCACAAGATTTATTTTAAGACTAAAACTATTAATTAAAATCATTAATGAACCAGTAGTAAAAAAAATTAAATCAGAGTTACTTTATCTTTTAATTTAATATTTTGTTAAAAAAGATATACAAAAGTATATTAATTATTTTAATTAATATTTTAAATCATAAAAAAATTTCTAATTTTAATCAATATCTTTATTAAATAAATAAAAAATTAAAAGGACCTGTCAATCATTTAAAAATGAAATAGATTAACTTTCTTAAGGAATAATAAAAAATATTAATGTTAAAAATTAAGAGGAAGACAAACTCTTATGTAATGTATTATTGCTAAAATAGACCTGTTTTACTTTTCAAATTATAAAATTAATTGAAGTTATATATACAAATAAATTTTATATCATCATTTACTAATATATTATTGCATTAAGAAAATTTATAAATTCTTTTTCACTTTGGTCAAAATTTATAATTATATTAATATTTTCATAACAAAACATTTTGGTACTCACAATAATATAAATAATTTTCAACTTACAATAAGTGACGTTAATTTAGACATACATGGCATCATTTGATCACTTGAAAGAATATAATTTTTCAGCGTTTTTTTATATCAATGTACATTACATTTGAATAAAAATTTTATATTCAAAACTAATAAATTATATTAAATTTTTAATAAATTAAATTTTATTAGTTTCCTTTTTAATTTTTTTTACCACTTTTACATTGATGAATCCATCTAACTCCTTGATAAAAATAAAATAACAAAATAATTATAACTTATTTAAAATATTTTTAATAATAATGCTTACAAATTATATTTGAAAAATTATTTAAAGAAACTTTTCTGAAAAGACAACATATAGAGTAAAAAATATTAAAAATTTAAACTAAAACATGGTAATTTAAAATTTGGAAAACAATTCTCGGATGTGAACCATTGATATTCATAAAAGAGTGAATCATCCTTTAACAGACAAAATAATGGATATATTGTTACCTGGAACATATTGAAGACAATTAAATTAGTTACATAAACAAATTTAATATAAAATTTCAAATATTTTTATTTACAAAACAAGATGAGATATGTAATAACGTGAGAAAAAAAGAAAAATACAGAATAGAGTTAACAAATATTCTGATAAAATTTTAATTAATGGATATTGTGTTCTATATATTTATGTATGTATATGTAATTATGTATGTATCCATGTATATGCTTCTTAATGATATTAGCATTTGACATAGGAGTCAACACGAAAAAAATAAAATTAAAAAATTCAATTAATTATTTTTAAATATTTTAGAAAAAATTATACCATGAAAATTTTATATTACTCAATAATATTTATGTTGTAAATAATGTAAGTGTAAAGAAAACAAAGCAAAAATATTACATGAGGTGCAAAGATTTGATAAAATTTCAATTGATATGCATTTAATTTGATATATAGTACTTAAAACTCAATATTAAGAAAACATTAATAAAATTTAAATAAATAAATTTGATTTTAATATTTGAGTATTGTTTTTAAAGATAGAATATGTAATTAATTAATTCAATTAATGATCTCTATGTAAAAAACTTTAATTTATTTAAAATATTTATAAAAATTTAAATATAAAATACAAAATGTTCAATATATATTATTTAATGACATTAATATTTGAGTTATAAAAAGTAAATATAAACATGAAAAATAAGAAAATATGAAACTAAGCAAATAAAAGGAAGAAAAATAATGTCTAAATTATTAAACAATCAAAACTTAAAAAATGAAATATAGAGTAAAGTAAATTAATTTAAAATAATAAAAAATTTTAAATCATTTAGAATATTGTTAGTATTAAAAGAATTTTTATTATGTTAATTTTAAATTATTCATATTTGTGATGTAAATAATATAAGTGATTTTTTTTAAAAAAAAGGTGAAATAGTACATCTAATATAACCCTTGATAATATCCCAATAAATATGTATTTAATTTGACATATAATACTTAAAAATTGATATCAAAGAAACGTTGATAAAATTTAAATAAATAAATTTAACTTTAACCATCAAATATATTTTTAAAATATAGAATATGCAATTAAATAATTTAATTAGTAATTTTAATACAAAAGTTTTAATTCATTTAAAATATTTACCAAAATTTTGATATAAAATATATAATATTATATATATGCTATTCAGTGTATTAATATTTGAGTTGCAAGCAACGATATGGGTATGAAAAGTAAGAAAACATGAAATCAAGCAATAAAAAGAAGAGAAATAATATCTAAACTATAAAACAATCAATGCTAAAAATAAAATATATAGTATATTTGTAGCATAAAATTATTGTATTAAATTTATATTATTCAATAATATTTGAATTGTAAATAATATAAATGAGAAGAAAAAATAAAAAATGTAGTAAAAACAATCAAAGTTAAAAGTAAAATATGTTGTTAAATAAATTAATTAAATTAAATAAAATTTTTAACTCTTTTAAATAAAAATAAAAATAAAAATTCATGTGTTAAATTTATATTACTCAATAGGATTTGTATTATAAATAATATAATGAGAAGAAAATTTGAAGAAAATGTGAAATAGTACATGAGGTATAAAGCTTGATTAAATCTCAATTGATACATATTTCATTTAACATATAGTATTTAAATTTAATATCAAGGTAATATTGATAAAATTTAAATAAATAAATTTAATTTTAATCTTTAAGTATCATTTTAAAAATAGAATATGAAATTATTTAAAATATTTATAAAAATTTAATATAAAATATATGATGATATATAAATATATTACTTAATGATATTAATATCTAAGTTATATGTATATGAAAAATTTGATAAAATGAAATCAAGTAAATAAAAAAAGAAGAGAAACAATGTCTAAGTTATAAAACAATCAAAGTTAGAATAAAAATATAATAAAATAAATTGATTTAATTAAATAAAATTATTGAATAATTTGAAATATTTTTATCTTATAATATTTATATTAAGTTGAAATTATAATGCATAATAGTATTTAAATTGTAAATAGTATAAATGAAGAAAATAAAAAGTAGTTATAAGTATAGTGTTGGGTGGGAAAAAATTTTTCCACAGCCCGACACATGTACCCAAAAAAAAAAACACCTCCCCCTAAAAATTCTCTTTTGATTGTTAGGCTCCGTTTCGTATAAGTAGCTGATAAGTTAATTAATAATTAATAAACTTATTAATAGTTGATAAGTTAGCTAATAGTTAATAATTTATAATTGATAGCTAGTAGCTAATAAGTTAGATAAAGTATTTTGTAAAATTAGTTATTAAACTACTTGAAATTACAAAATGATAATGACACATTAATAAAAATAGATATATAATAAATAATTTATATTTATCTAAAAATTGAATTATATTGACTTAATTAAAATTTAAAATAAAATATAATATTTAATATTTAATTAATTATATTTTATGATATTTTTTATTTACATATATATTCTTATTTATAATTTAATAAAAAGAATAAACTACTCTAGGTAACTTATTAAATTAGAGTTTATAAGCTAATGTGAAAAATACTTTTAAAGATTAACTTTTAGTTCATTGATCGGGTCAATAAGCTTATAACTTATAAGTTATTAAGGCTTCGTTTCACACAATAAATAAGCTAACTTATAACTTATTATAAAATTAGAACTTATATGTTACCTAGAGTAACTTATAATTTATAAACTACTATTTTTTTTAAAATTCTTTTCAAATCTATCCTTATTTTTTTATTAATTTATAATCCATACTTTTTGTAATATAAATTTAAGTGATTTTTTAAAAAATATAATTAATTATATTTTTATAATAAATAATAAAATAAAAATTATATAAGTTAATAAATATATAAGTTTATAAAATATAATTAATTAAATATTAAAAATTATAGATTTATTTTAAACTTTTTAATTGCATTAATATAATTTAATTTTTAAATAAATATAAATTATTTTAATTATATATATTTCTATTAATATGTCCTTTTATATCATTTTGTAATTTTAGCTAATTCAACAGTTAATTTTATGAAATACTTTATTTAATTTATCAATTATCAATTATTAAGTAACTTATCAGTTATTTATGTAAACAGAGCCTTAGATATAGATGTATAGATTAGTAAGGAAGAGCATATATAATTAAGATTCATCATTCATATAATTAATTATTTTTATTAAATTATATTATTTTCATTATTTTTAAATAACAATCAAAAGACTATTGAATATTATTTTCGTACTATTTTATGCATAATTTTATAACTATTTTCAAATATTTGATTAAAATTTTATAAAATTAATTTAATTTCTAATAATTATATAAGATAGAAATTATGTAAACAAATAATATATTAAATCAACATAAATTAATATTATGGTTCTTGTTTTATAAAGTTCTTAAAAAATCATGTAATCTAATCAAACAATTAATTAAGCAAATAATGAATATTAATTATAAATTTTTTATAGTTAAAGATTTTCACTTACAAGTATTTAAAGTTAACGAGACAAAATGCAACCAATCAAAATTTAGTTGTGGGTATTTTATATTTTTCCTATTAATAAACATATGACATTAATTATTAATTTTTTGCGTTTTCTTTTCGACAAGATAAAAGAAAATATTTGTATATACTGAATCTAATGTTGTGTTTGAAACGGGTGAAATAAGGAGGGGAGGAAAATGCAACCATGAAAAGTGGGGGTGAAAATACAATTTAAGCCTGTTTGGCACAAGGTGAAATGTGGAGGGGATGTAAACGGAAATTTTGATTTCTGGTGGGTCCAGTGAAATGGAACTGCTCCACACATAGGAAGAAAACAGGTGAAAACAGGCATAGTTTTCGGCATTTCCAGAAAAAGCCCCTCTTTGTCCATCACTGTGGGTGAACCCAAACCCAGGTTTCTTCGTCTCCACTGCTACAAGCCCCGTTACCAAGAAGCATCGTCGCATCGGAAGGAAGTGCAAGTATTGCTCCATTCTTCCTTCTTCTACTGTGAACTGCATCTGTGCTTTGTTGCTGTGTTTGAACTAGGTGAGCTCGAGGAACACGAAGGAGGAGGCAAGTGGAATAATAGAATAATGAAAGAAGTCGGACTTCTTTCATTATTCTATTATTCCACTTGCCTCCTCCTTCGTGTTCCTCGAGCTCACCTAGTTCAAACACAGCAACAAAGCACAGATGCAGTTCACAGTAGAAGAAGGAAGAATGGAGCAATACTTGCACTTCCTTCCGATGCGACGATGCTTCTTGGTAACGGGGCTTGTAGCAGTGGAGACGAAGAAACCTGGGTTTGGGTTCACCCACAGTGATGGACAAAGAGGGGCTTTTTCTGGAAATGCCGAAAACTATGCCTGTTTTCACCTGTTTTCTTCCTATGTGTGGAGCAGTTCCCATTTCACTGGACCCACCAGAAATCAAAATTTCCGTTTACATCCCCTCCACATTTCACCTTGTGCCAAACAGGCTTAAATTGTATTTTCACCCCCACTTTTCATGGTTGCATTTTCCTCCCCTCCTTATTTCACCCGTTTCAAACACAACATTAGATTCAGTATATACAAATATTTCTTTTATCTTGTCGAAAAGAAAACGCAAAAAATTAATAATTAATGTCATATGTTTATTAATAGGAAAAATATAAAATACCCACAACTAAATTTTGATTGGTTGCATTTTGTCTCGTTAACTTTAAATACTTGTAAGTGAAAATCTTTAACTATAAAAAATTTATAATTAATATTCATTATTTGCTTAATTAATTGTTTGATTAGATTACATGATTTTTTAAGAACTTTATAAAACAAGAACCATAATATTAATTTATGTTGATTTAATATATTATTTGTTTACATAATTTCTATCTTATATAATTATTAGAAATTAAATTAATTTTATAAAATTTTAATCAAATATTGAAAATAAGTTATAAAATTATGCATAAAATAGTACGAAAATAATATTCAATAGTCTTTTGATTGTTATTTAAAAATAATGAAAATAATATAATTTAATAAAAATAATTAATTATATGAATGATGAATCTTAATTATATATGCTCTTCCTTACTAATCTATACATCTATATCTAAGGCTCTGTTTTACATAAATAACTGATAAGTTACTTAATAATTGATAATTGATAAATTAAATAAAGTATTTCATAAAATTAACTGTTGAATTAGCTAAAATTACAAAATGATATAAAAGGACATATTAATAGAAATATATATAATTAAAATAATTTATATTTATTTAAAAATTAAATTATATTAATGCAATTAAAAAGTTTAAAATAAATCTATAATTTTTAATATTTAATTAATTATATTTTATAAACTTATATATTTATTAACTTATATAATTTTTTATTTTATTATTTATTATAAAAATATAATTAATTATATTTTTTAAAAAATCACTTAAATTTATATTACAAAAAGTATGGATTATAAATTAATAAAAAAATAAGGATAGATTTGAAAAGAATTTTAAAAAAAATAGTAGTTTATAAATTATAAGTTACTCTAGGTAACATATAAGTTCTAATTTTATAATAAGTTATAAGTTAGCTTATTTATTGTGTGAAACGAAGCCTTAATAACTTATAAGTTATAAGCTTATTGACCCGATCAATGAACTAAAAGTTAATCTTTAAAAGTATTTTTCACATTAGCTTATAAACTCTAATTTAATAAGTTACCTAGAGTAGTTTATTCTTTTTATTAAATTATAAATAAGAATATATATGTAAATAAAAAATATCATAAAATATAATTAATTAAATATTAAATATTATATTTTTATTTTAAATTTTAATTAAGTCAATATAATTCAATTTTTAGATAAATATAAATTATTTTATTTATATATCTATTTTTATTAATGTGTCATTATCATTTTGTAATTTCAAGTAGTTTAATAACTAATTTTACAAAATACTTTATCTAACTTATTAGCTACTAGCTATCAATTATAAATTATTAACTATTAGCTAACTTATCAACTATTAATAAGTTTATTAATTATTAATTAACTTATCAGCTACTTATACGAAACGGAGCCTAACAATCAAAAGAGAATTTTTAGGGGGAGGTGTTTTTTTTTTTTTGGGTACATGTGTCGGGCTGTGGAAAAATTTTTTCCCACCCAACACTATACTTATAACTACTTTTTATTTTCTTCATTTATACTATTTACAATTTAAATACTATTATGCATTATAATTTCAACTTAATATAAATATTATAAGATAAAAATATTTCAAATTATTCAATAATTTTATTTAATTAAATCAATTTATTTTATTATATTTTTATTCTAACTTTGATTGTTTTATAACTTAGACATTGTTTCTCTTCTTTTTTTTATTTACTTGATTTCATTTTATCAAATTTTTCATATACATATAACTTAGATATTAATATCATTAAGTAATATATTTATATATCATCATATATTTTATATTAAATTTTTATAAATATTTTAAATAATTTCATATTCTATTTTTAAAATGATACTTAAAGATTAAAATTAAATTTATTTATTTAAATTTTATCAATATTACCTTGATATTAAATTTAAATACTATATGTTAAATGAAATATGTATCAATTGAGATTTAATCAAGCTTTATACCTCATGTACTATTTCACATTTTCTTCAAATTTTCTTCTCATTATATTATTTATAATACAAATCCTATTGAGTAATATAAATTTAACACATGAATTTTTATTTTTATTTTTATTTAAAAGAGTTAAAAATTTTATTTAATTTAATTAATTTATTTAACAACATATTTTACTTTTAACTTTGATTGTTTTACTACATTTTTTATTTTTTCTTCTCATTTATATTATTTACAATTCAAATATTATTGAATAATATAAATTTAATACAATAATTTTATGCTACAAATATACTATATATTTTATTTTTAGCATTGATTGTTTTATAGTTTAGATATTATTTCTCTTCTTTTATTGCTTGATTTCATGTTTTCTTACTTTCATACCCATATCGTTGCTTGCAACTCAAATATTAATACACTGAATAGCATATATATAATATTATATATTTTATATCAAAATTTTGGTAAATATTTTAAATGAATTAAAACTTTTGTATTAAAATTACTAATTAAATTATTTAATTGCATATTCTATATTTTAAAAATATATTTGATGGTTAAAGTTAAATTTATTTATTTAAATTTTATCAACGTTTCTTTGATATCAATTTTTAAGTATTATATGTCAAATTAAATACATATTTATTGGGATATTATCAAGGGTTATATTAGATGTACTATTTCACCTTTTTTTTAAAAAAAATCACTTATATTATTTACATCACAAATATGAATAATTTAAAATTAACATAATAAAAATTCTTTTAATACTAACAATATTCTAAATGATTTAAAATTTTTATTATTTAAATTAATTTACTTTACTCTATATTTCATTTTTTAAGTTTTGATTGTTTAATAATTTAGACATTATTTTTCTTCCTTTTATTTGCTTAGTTTCATATTTTCTTATTTTTCATGTTTATATTTACTTTTTATAACTCAAATATTAATGTCATTAAATAATATATATTGAACATTTTGTATTTTATATTTAAATTTTTATAAATATTTTAAATAAATTAAAGTTTTTACATAGAGATCATTAATTGAATTAATTAATTACATATTCTATCTTTAAAAACAATACTCAAATATTAAAATCAAATTTATTTATTTAAATTTTATTAATGTTTTCTTAATATTGAGTTTTTAAGTACTATATATCAAATTAAATGCATATCAATTGAAATTTTATCAAATCTTTGCACCTCATGTAATATTTTTGCTTTGTTTTCTTTACACTTACATTATTTACAACATAAATATTATTGAGTAATATAAAATTTTCATGGTATAATTTTTTCTAAAATATTTAAAAATAATTAATTGAATTTTTTAATTTTATTTTTTCGTGTTGACTCCTATGTCAAATGCTAATATCATTAAGAAGCATATACATGGATACATACATAATTACATATACATACATAAATATATAGAACACAATATCCATTAATTAAAATTTTATCAGAATATTTGTTAACTCTATTCTGTATTTTTCTTTTTTTCTCACGTTATTACATATCTCATCCTGTTTTGTAAATAAAAATATTTGAAATTTTATATTAAATTTGTTTATGTAACTAATTTAATTGTCTTCAATATGTTCCAGGTAACAATATATCCATTATTTTGTCTGTTAAAGGATGATTCACTCTTTTATGAATATCAATGGTTCACATCCGAGAATTGTTTTCCAAATTTTAAATTACCATGTTTTAGTTTAAATTTTTAATATTTTTTACTCTATATGTTGTCTTTTCAGAAAAGTTTCTTTAAATAATTTTTCAAATATAATTTGTAAGCATTATTATTAAAAATATTTTAAATAAGTTATAATTATTTTGTTATTTTATTTTATCAAGGAGTTAGATGGATTCATCAATGTAAAAGTGGTAAAAAAAATTAAAAAGGAAACTAATAAAATTTAATTTATTAAAAATTTAATATAATTTATTAGTTTTGAATATAAAATTTTTATTCAAATGTAATGTACATTGATATAAAAAAACGCTGAAAAATTATATTCTTTCAAGTGATCAATGATGCCATGTATGTCTAAATTAACGTCACTTATTGTAAGTTGAAAATTATTTATATTATTGTGAGTACCAAAATGTTTTGTTATGAAAATATTAATATAATTATAAATTTTGACCAAAAGTGAAAAAGAATTTATAAATTTTCTTAATGCAATAATATATTAGTAAATGATGATATAAAATTTATTTGTATATATAACTTCAATTAATTTTATAATTTGAAAAGTAAAACAGGTCTATTTTAGCAATAATACATTACATAAGAGTTTGTCTTCCTCTTAATTTTTAACATTAATATTTTTTATTATTCCTTAAGAAAGTTAATCTATTTCATTTTTAAATGATTGACAGGTCCTTTTAATTTTTTATTTATTTAATAAAGATATTGATTAAAATTAGAAATTTTTTTATGATTTAAAATATTAATTAAAATAATTAATATACTTTTGTATATCTTTTTTAACAAAATATTAAATTAAAAGATAAAGTAACTCTGATTTAATTTTTTTTTACTACTGGTTCATTAATGATTTTAATTAACAGTTTTAGTCTTAAAATAAATCTTGTGATTTTAATTTAAAAGATTTGTTTTACTCAAATAAAATTGCCAGTATCTAAATGCGAAAGGAATTTTTATACGGTATATTAACTGAGGATAGCAAATTACATGTGGTGTGAAAGTCAATTTAAAATAAATTGATCTTAGATTTTAAAATTTGGCAAGATTAACTGCTTAGATATGATGTAAGCGCATAGCATTTTGGCTGAAGTTCGGAAGAAAAGTATTCAGACTTAGTGGTTATTCTTTAATTACCTAATTCTTTGGGAGTAAAAAATTGAAACAACCTAAGTATCTAACCAATAAGTTCCACATTATTTATCTTGGCTGAATAATTTAATCATTTCATTTTTATAAGATGGAGTTGATGTCCAGATTATCTAAACGCGTGAAGACTTGACTTGCTTTCCTAGCCACACATACTATCTGATGGAGTTGATGTCCCTCTTTCAAAAATAATCTCCAGTTCGCTTGGAAAGCTCTTTATCTCTCTTTCCTTTAAAAGGGGTAATTGAAAGCTCTTGATCTCTAAAACCAAACGCCAAACCCTTTCCATGGCAGCCTCTTCTTCATCAAATTCTCGCAATTCAAACCCAACTCCACTATGGAAATATCATGTTTTTTTGAGTTTTAGGGGTGAAGACACTCGCCTCAATTTCACAGATCACTTGTATGCTGCTCTCTGGATAAAGGGAATCATAACTTTCAGAGATGACGAACAACTTGAAGGGGGAGAAGTTATCAAACATGAACTCTTGCAAGCAATGAACAATCTCTATGTCCAGTTGTTGTTCTCTCCAAAAACTATGCTTCTTCCGTTTGGTGTTTGGATGAACTTCAAAAGATTCTGGAATGTAGAAAAGTTTTGGGTAGAGTGGTTTTGCCCATCTTTCATGCTGCAGATCCATCTGATGTACGAAATCAAACAGGGAGTTTTGCTGAAGCTTTCAGAAAACATGAAGAAAGATTTGGTGAAGACAGTACAAAAGTTCGAAGG
The DNA here is from genome assembly GCA_020226215.1 of Sindora glabra. NCBI lineage: Eukaryota > Viridiplantae > Streptophyta > Magnoliopsida > Fabales > Fabaceae > Sindora > Sindora glabra. Next base: position 37,058 of record JAIUCU010000179.1, read on the forward strand.
TGGAGAGATGCTTTGTTGGAAATTGCCAATTTATCTGGTTATGACTCCAAAAATCAGTAAGTCCCTTAGCACATCAAGAGATTGCATCAAAATTTGTATTTCATCCTTTTTTTTTTCCCTTTCACAACGTGATTTATATTTTGAACTATAAAATTAATTAAATGACAGAACAAATGTTAACTGTTGTTAAAAAGTTATTATAAATTACAGTAATGCCATATATAGTTCTTGTATATTTGCGTGTGTTTAATAGTATATAATGTAGCGTATGCTTGAAACAAATGTGTATTAAGGAAATTAGAGAAAACGTTTTGGTTATTTGATCAATAAAAACTTATGACCATATCAATAGAGATTGATCCTGCTTCTTTATTAAGGAAATTTGATTTTTCTTTTAAATTCTTATAAGATGATGTATTTTCCTGAACCCAAAATATTCTGGTCATTTAGTTAGAAGAACCAACTTATGACTAAGCAGTTGATCATGTTCTAAATCAATTGAGTACAAATGGGTTGTTTTAATATTTTTTTGTCCTTGTATTAGTTAATCATGACAATTTTCTTTTATTTCATTTAGGCATGAAGCAAATTCATTGAATATATTATCAGAGTATTGTGGACAAAGCTAAAATCTGATTTGCCATTGTATGTTGATGATGAATTTGTTGGAATTGATTCGAAGTTAGAAGACATATCTCAAATTTTGGAAATTGGATCAACTGAGGTTCATTTTGTGGGAATATGGGGCATGGGGGGATAGGAAAGACTACTCTCACTAAACTTGTCTTCAACAAATTTCGTAACCATTTTGATATTAGTTGTTGTCTTGAAAATGTTAGAGAGAAATCTATTGTAGTTGATGGCTTACTTGGCTTGCAACTAAGGCTGCTTTCCAGTTTAGAAATTAAAAACTTGAGAATTGACAATTTGGACCAAGGAAAGGCAATGATAAGAAACCTTTTGTTCCAAAGAAAAGTTCTTCTTCTCCTTGATGACTTAGATGACATAAGACAACTAGAACATTTGGCTGGAAAACCAAATTGGTTTGGTCAAAGGGAGTAAAATTATTATAACAACTAGAGATCTGCACTTACTAGAATCATATGAAGCACCATTTAGCAAGTATGAGATTGGAGTTTTGAGTAGTAGTGAATCCCTTAAACTCTTTTGTCAAGAAGCTTTCAAAAAAAGTCAACCTAAAGAAGGATATGAAGAGTTGTCTCAAATCATAGTTCAATATTGTCAAGGGCTTCCATTGGCACTCAAAGTGTTGGGTTCACATCTTTGTGAAAGAGATCTTTCTGTGTGGGAAGATGCTTTCAAAAAAATAAGAAAAAATTCACAAAAGAAAATTCTAGACACATTGAGGATAAGTTTTGAAGGACTGGAAGATGCTGAAAAAAATATATTTCTAGATATTGCATATTTTTTCAAAGGGTGGCATATTAATCGAGTCATGCAAATATTAGAAATATGTGGCTTTAATTCCAAAATTGGAATTGCGATTCTTGTTGAAAGATCACTTTTAACATGTGATGGTGAGACTTTTGAGATGCATGATTTGCTTCAAGAAATGGGTAGGAAGATTATTATCCAAAAATCAGGTGATGAAATAAGCAAGCAAACTAGGTTATGGTCTATTGAAGATGTCGATGAAGTACTGAAAAAAAATATGGTGAGTGAATTTTTTTTCAATAAAATTACAATATATTCTTGTTTTATCTTATAAATGATACTCCTTTAATTGATTACTATTATTTATTAGGGAACTGAGTTCATTCAAGGTAGAGTATTGAACATGCTTGACTATAAAACATTTTGGGGCCTGAAGCCTTTTCAAAGATGTGTAATCTTAAAGTACTCATCATATTTCATGGTTGGGATTTACAACTTCCCCATGGTCTGAAATATCTTTCCAATGCAATAAGAATTCTTGAGTGGATGAATATTCAATGCAATCGTTGCCACTTGGTGTGAAATTGGAGAAACTTGTGGAGTTAAAGCTACACGGGAGTAAAATCAAACAACTGTGGAATGGAAGCCAGGTTAGACAATTTTGTTAACAGATTTTGTACATAAAACTTATTAGTAGCACGTATTCTTTAAACATAATGATATACTTTTTTGCTTTGTCCCTTCAGAATTTTGAAAATTTGAAATTCATTGACTTGAGTTATTCGAAAGATCTCACTCACACTCCGAATTTTTCTGGAGTTCCTAATTTAGAAAGTTTGATTCTTCAAGGTTGTTCAAACCTGGTTCAGATTCATGGTTCTGTTGGACACCTCAAAAAGCTTGTTCTTCTTAATTTGAAAGACTGCATAAATCTTAAATATCTTCCAAGTAAATTGGAAACGACTTCTTTAAAAGATTTGAATTTTTGTGGATGCTCAAAAGTTCAGAAGTTTCCTGAGTTTTTGGAGAATATAAAAGAAATAAATCCATGGTGAGGCTTGACTTGAGTGGAACTCCAACCACAGATGTATCATTTGTTGGTGGATTCCAAATCTGAAAGAGTTTTTTGTCCATGGATGCAAGGAACAATTATCTAAGCGACGATGGAAGTTTTGGGAGTATTCAGTTCCGATGGGTTTGAAGTTGCCTTCTTTCTTCGGTCTCAGCATGTTGAAAGAATTAGATGCAAGTTATTGCAATCTTAGTGATGAATCAGTTCCTGATCTTAGTTCCTTGTCAGCATTGGAAATATTGAAGCTAAGTGGGAACAATTTTAGTGGAAATTCAATTTTTATGAGATTGAAGTCTTCCCACTTCTCAAATTTGTCCAAGTTAAAAGTATTGGAGTTAAATAATTGTAGCCACAGTGATGGATCAATTCCTAATGATCTTCGGTACTTGCCTTCATTGCAAAATTTAAGTCTAAGTGGGAATTATTTTGTTAACCTACCTCCAGGCTGTATTTCTAATCTTCCCACTCTGAAGTTTCTGAATATAAGGGGTTGTCAGAAGCTTCAAATGTTGCCTATATTCCCATCATCCCTAGAAATAATAAAAGCTGAAAATTGCTGTCTAATGAAAGCTTTGCCAGAGACGCTAATATGGAAGAAGTTGATGTGTCATGAGGTACGTATGTATACACTCAACGCTTTCGTCTTTCCTATTCTGACTATTTCAGTTTTATTTAATTTATTCATTAGAACAATTCTTATTAGGTGTGTCCAAACCAGAGGCTGAGGAAAGAATTAAATATAAAAATATTTTAAATACTTTAAATTTTATATTTAATTAAATTAATTTATTTATTATATATTTTATTTTTTATCCTATTACTTTATAACTTAGACATTATTTCTCTTCTTTTATTTATTTCATTTCATTTTTTTATTTTTTATACTCACTTTTATTATTTATAATTTAGGCATTAATATCATTAAGTAGTATAAATATAATGATATATATTTTATTTTTAAATATTTATAAATACTTTAAATAACTTAAAATTTTTACTATAAAAATTGATTGAATTAATTAATTAAATATTCTATTTTTAATGAAAATATTGGAACATTAAAATCATATTATTTATTTAAATTTTATAGATATTTTCTTGATATCAATTTGTAAGCACTATATGTCAAATTAAATGTATACCAATTGGGATTTGTCAAAGTTTTATGCTTCATGTATTATGTTACACTTTTATATTTTTCTTTTTCACTTATATTATTTACAACTTAAATACTATTGAGTAATATAAATTTAATATAATATTATTTCTTTTTACAATAAAGATATTTTAAATAAGTTAAGATTTTTATTTAATTAAATTAATTTATTTTACTATATATTTTATTTTTAACTTTGATTGTTTTTATAACTCAAATATTGTTTTTCTTCTTTTATTGCTCTGTTTCATATTTTCCTATTTTTTATGTCCACTTTAATTACTTATAATTTAGATATTAGTATCATTAACAGTATATATAAAATTATTGTATATTATATTTTTATAAATATTTTAAATGGAGTGAAATTTGAGTATAGATGTTATTAATTGAATTAATTAATTAACTGGATATTCTATTTTTTGAAACAATAATTGAATATTAAAATGAAAAATTTAAATTATTTAAAATTTGACCTTGATATCAAGTTTTAAGTATTATATGTCAAATTAAATATATGTTGATTGAGATTTTTTCAAGACTTTATACCTTATGTATTATTTTTCATACTATTCTTTTCACTTATAATATTGAGCAATACAAAGTTATCATTGTATAATTTCATTTTGCAAAAAGGAAAAAATTGAAGAAGCAAAAAAAATCATTTTATTAAATTAATTTATTTTACCATATATTTTATTTTCACTCTAATTGTTTATTAGGTTAGGCATTGTTTCCCTTCAAGATTTTATGCCTTATGTAGAATTTTTCATGCTTTTTTTTATTCTTTTTCCTTATATTATTTACAGTTCAAATACTATGGAAAATCATAAAGTTATCATAGTATAATTTCATTTTACAAAAAATAGTATTTTGAATAAGTTAAAAATTTTATTAAATTAAATTAATTTATTTTACTATATATATATATATATATATATCTTATTATTCACTCTGATTGTTTATTAGCTTAAGCAATGTTTCCGGCATTGTTTCCCTTCTTCTTATTCGCTTTGTTTCATATTTTTCCATTTTTGATACTTATTTATGTAGTTCATAGTTTAAACATCAATATTATTGAGTAGTATATATAAAATATTATATATTTTATATCTAAATCTTTGCAAATATTTTAAATAAATTAAAATTGTATTATTGAAATTATTAATTCAATCAAGTAATTGCATATTATATTTTTAATAACAGCATTAGAATATTAAAATCAAATTTATTTATTTAAATTTTGTCAATATTTTTCATATTGGTCTTGGAATACTATATGTCAAAATAGATATATATCAATCGAGAGGATCTTGTTGAAGCTTTATGCCTCATTAATTTTTTTCTTTATTTTATCTACTTTATTATATACATTTCTTATCGTTTTTAGTTCATTCATGTTATTTAAAACGCAGACACTGATAATTTTGAGCAGCATAGATATATTATATTATTTTTAATCATAAAAATATTTTAAATAAGTTAAAATTTTTATTTAATTAATTAATTAATTGTATATTATATTTTTCTTATTACTTTACACATCATATATTGTTCATCTTATTTTTATTTGCTATATTGCATGTTTTTCATTTTTTTTAATTTGCACTTCTATTATTTAGAATTCAATCACTGATATCATTGAAAAGTACAACATACTATGTTATATTTTATTTTTAAATTATTTAGATATTTTAAATAAAATAAAGCTTCAGTGCAAAATTTATCAACAAAATTAATTAATTACAACTTCTATTTTTAAAAATAATACTTAATAATTAAATTAAATATTTTTATAAAATTTTTTGATTTTACTCCCATAATAATTTTCAAGTACTATATTTTAAATTAAGAACACATCAATTAAGATTTTGTTAAGAGTTTGCGGTTTGTATATTGTTTTTCTTCATTTTATATACTTTATTATATATTTTGCTACTTTTTTCCTGTTTACTTGTACTATTAAAATTTCAGCTGCAATGTGTTGAATAATATAGACATAATGCAGTTTATTTTATTTTTATTATGAAATTATTTTTAAAAAGTCAAATACTTTATTTAATTGAATTAATTGAGTACACATTTTATTTTTAATTTTTATTGCTTCATAACTCACATATTATTTCTCTCCTTCTAATGAAAATATATAAAAATTAAATTAATTTTAATTACACAAATTTGATCTATATTTTATTGATATCAAATTTTAAGTACTATATTTTGAATTAAATACATATTAATGAAATGTTGACTATACTTTATTATTTTTATCCCTTTTGTTTATTGCATTATATAACATTCAATTTGGAGTGATTTATATATGCAGAGTTTTCTTTAATAATAAAATAATATTTGACATTAATAAATATAATTGAAAAAATTATTTATTAAAATCCTAGTTTATATCTGCTCTATTAGACATGCACTGCTCTATATACTATCGATGAATAAATTATCTATATTTATTTAAAAAGTTTTTTTTAAATCAAATTCATCTTTAAATGTGGTATGTTTTGCAAATATTTTTATAATAAAAATATTTTAATTAAATTAAAAATTAACAGAAAACATGCAAATTGAATGAGTGAACCGGGTTCTCTATTTTACATAAAAATATTTAAAATTAAAATTAAATTAAATTATTTAGAATTTAATATTTTCTTGGTATTAAATGTTATCTTTCAACTTTTTTTGGGAAAATTTTTCTCTAGATCAAATTCTTGAAATATGCTATACAAATATTTTTACTATAAAAATATATTAAATAAGTTAATTATTTTTATTAAGGAGACAGATGGATTTGTCATTGTAAAAGTGGTAAGAAATTATAAAATAAATTAATGGAAATTATTTATTAAAATATTTTTGGAATTTGTTGCTGTTAAATTTGAATTTTTTCAATTTGGATTCAAATTTGAAAAACGTATATTAAATCACGCTGGCATAAAAAACACCCGTAAAATAATACTTCTTTAATTAATCAAATGATGTTGTATATATCTAAATTCATTTAATTTATAGTAAAATGAAAATAAAAATTATTTAAAACATTAGTTAGTTTTTCTTAATAATAGAATGACATCTAATAATTTTTGCTTTAAGGTGAAAGTTATTTATTAATATATATAATGTAGAGATTAATAAATGTAACTGGAAAATATTTATTAGTTATTAAGATCATAGTTTGTATTTGTTCTAATAGATGTGTACTATTCTTTACATTATCATTAGATAAATTATTTAAAATTATTAGAAAAAATCTTAAATTAAAATTATATTTAAATATAATTATTAAATATTTTTATTTTGGAAATAATTTAGATCAGTTAAAATTTGACATAAATATATAAATTGAATGAGTCAGTTAGATTTTTTATTTTTAGTAAAAATACTCAAAATTTACAACTAATTTATTTATTTAAAATTTTAATATTTTCTTGATATTATATTATGTATTACTTTTATGTGTTTGTTGCAGGAATTTCTTTAAATATGATTTAGAAGTATTTTTATTATAAAAATAGTTTAAATAAATTATGATTCTTTTTTATTTTATTTTTATTAAGGAGATAAGTGAATTCATCAAGGCAAAAGTGGTAAGAAAATAAACTAAGAAAATTTATGTATTAAAATATTATATATAATTTGTTACTTTTGAATATAAGTTTTTTATTTGGATGTAAAATTTGAAAAATGTCTATTGAAATACATTGATATAAGAATATTCGAAATGCTGCGAATCAATTGATGCCATATATATTGAAATTAATTTGATTTATTATAAAATGAAAATTATTTATTTTTTTGAGAGTACGAAGATGTTATGTATTAAAATATAAATACAGTTAAAATTTTGGACAAAAAGCAAAAAGATAGTAATTTTTTTACAACATAATAACATGAGTAGCTGGTGATATAAAATTTATTTACATATTAGATATCAGAATTATATTTTTATTACGAATATTATTGTTATTAAATACCCATTCTCCATTCCATTCTTATATTATTTTCATATATCAAATATAATTATGGAAACATTTTTCTATTCTATTCTAACTCTTATTCCCATTTTATTATACCAAATACAACATAAATATTCTTTCCTTTTATTAATATTATTGTTATTTTACTATTATATAATTATATAAGTTACATATAATAAAATTTAAAATAAAAAAAAGTTCATAGTTTATATTTTTAAATTTTATTCTTTTCTTTAAATTAAATAATATATTTTATTAAGTAAATAAATTACTATATTTCTTTTTAAAAAATTATTATTATTTTATTAAATACCACAGGCTCAATGACAAGTTGCGAAAAATTAAAAGAGTAATAGTTTCAATTTTTTATTACTAATTTAGTATTTAATATATAGAAATTCTTAAGCATTTATTAGGATAATAAATGAAACATTTTAGAAATTGATTGTAAACGCATTCCTAACTATTGTTAAAATAGAACAAATATCTTTACAACGACTGTAAAAAAGGAATGGAGTGAGTATTGTGCAAAACAATTTAAAAATATTTTTATAATACTATTAACAATTTATGTTATTTGAAAATTTATGTTTATACATATACCGTATAAATTTTTATCAATTTTCTTTTGGATTATGAATTATATTTCACAATTTTGATTTCTATGAATTTTGGGTACACATTATGTAATTTTTTTATATCTTCTAATAAAAGTTACAATTTCATATAAATTTTGCATACAATAAACATATAAAAATTATATTCTATTAACAAAATGTTGCATTATTAAAAAAAATTAGAAATTCATAATTTTTTATAAAAAATTGCTAATCCTTTGTCAATAAAAAAATTAAATAATATACTGATATATTTTCTTACAAAATCGTATTTAAGTGTAGCACATAAAAGTATTATTTTAAATGTTCAAGCAACCCTCAAAAATTTTTTCCTAGTTCCGCCAACAGGGTGGACCCAGCTACCTGCACATGCACATGAGCGCGGCACTTCCTCACACTCAACATTTTACAACCTTGTTTTTATTATGTTGATCATGTAATATGTAAATAGAGTTTTAAACTGAATTACTAGTGGGCACGCTCAATCTCAGACTTAGACTCATCTACTCTTTTTATCAGTAAGTTTTTAAAATTGATATGATTTAGCATAGAAGCATATGTAAATTAAGAAGAGTACCGACTTATAAAATAATTTATGACTATTAATTTTTTTTAATAAAGGCTCAAATTAATATATTATTTTTTATTACACAACATTGTATTTTAATTTAAATTATTGATAAGAGATTTAGAGCTCAAAATTGAGATACTCCCACGATAAATTACTAATTTCACAAATTTAGCCCCATCTATTGAAATTGTCTTGGGTTAATTTCATCAACCTCCTTCAAAGTTTGGGTGAAAGTCATTCACATCCCTTCTATTTTAAAAAATTCTTCAAATTTCCCCTAAAGATTCAATCCTTCCCTATTAGTTAACGTCACAATATTTAGAGACAATTATGTCCTCAACCTTGTCAAGCTTAGGAACGTCAGAGGAAAGATAAACCAATATTGAAAAAACGCGATTTTTACAGTGCCAAAAAGAATCTTTAGTTAATGTTGGTGGTGGAGAAATGTCGAAGCATTAGCTGCTGTGCCATTGTAAACTGATGACAAGTGTGGAACGAGGAAACATGGCATCGATTAATGGTTGTTTGGTTCTGTGACAAAAGAGGAGGGGAAAAAAAAGGGAGTGAATGCTAAAGAAGGGGGAGTTGCAGCGTGAAGGCGCATCGTCGGCGGAGTTACAAAGTTCGGATTCTAGAAAAGGGGCTTCGACCGAGAGAGAGAAGAAAAAGAAAGGCAAAAAAGGGAAAAAAAAATTGTGAATATTGAATTGGGTTATTACACGTTTTGAAACGGAAGAATTTAATTGAGTGAATTGAGTTATGATATTAATTAAAAAATTAATTTTTGAATGACCATTAATTCATTTAAATTATCAATTTGCAAAATATAAAAGAACATTTAACTTAATGACCATAAATGCTTTCTTTTTCATCTTTAATGGTATGAATTAATTGCAATGATTGTGTTGTCAATAGAGTTTATTATTCTAAATTTAAATGGAGATACAAAAGAAAAATATTCATTAATGAAAATAAAAAAGAAAATAAATGTTATCTTTTTCATTTTTCAAGATATATTCACTAGATCAACAATTAGTAAAAATTAAAAAAAAAAAGGAAGTAATGCTTTGATCGTGGTATCTAATTTGTGGAAATTAATATCTTCCATTTGTCTCGCTTAATTGATATAAAGAGGTAGATAATTCATGTTATTTTACTTTAATAACTTAATTTTTAAGTAATTTAAACATGTTTATTAAACAAATTAAAATTTTCATTTAATTAGAATGAATATATTTATTTAATAATGATATTGAAATATAAATATTTATTTTAATCATACATAAAAAAGAAATAATAATTTTGTATTATTATGAGATTATTCTAAATTTATAGTTATCAAAATCACTCAAGTATAAAGATTATTAAATGAAAAAGGAAATATTTCAAATTTAATATTGTTATCAATATTGGTCTCCTTGTAATTAATTTTAGAAATTATAATTCACATTATTTCACTCACTTGATGGGATTGGTGAATTAAAATGACAACAAATCTGATTATATTGAAGAATTATGATGATATTTAATTGATTGTGTCAAGGAATTATATAAGATTTTTTTTAACAAAAATGCTATAAATATTGAAAATGATATCTAAATTTGAGTTTTGAATATTCTACATCCATTAGATTAAATTTTATAAATTTTTCCTATCATCGTAGATTTAATAGCAACCCTTTAAGGGAGGTTAACGAAATTTACCATATTATCTTTACATTATGTATGTGCTCATGTGTAATATGTAAATAGAAATATATAAGTTTCACATTTTTTATACATGCTATTATGTGTGACCTCTATCTCGCTTTTCTAATTTATTTTTTAGAAATATTTCTTTTTGACAACGTAGGGGTATTAAATTTTCTATAGAAATTGTTATTACCATTTTATTGCACATAAGTCTTGTTGTATTTTATGATTTTTTTTTACTCGAATGTCATGTGTCTATATACTTGTTGTGTATTATTTTATGTCTTCTGGATAATTTAAATATTAATATTTGCCTCGGCTGGCATTCGGTTCTCAGTTCCAGGTCCATCCGAATCATTTACACTATGGGGTTCAATTATCTACATCGGGGGATGAAATTCCAGCATGGTTTGAGAATCAAAAGGATTGTTCATCGGTTTGGAAATTCGATGGATATTTTCAAGATTCAATCACAGTAGACATTCCAGATTTTTGTTATTCAAGTAGTTGGTGGGGAATTGTTTTTTATATTGTAGTGGAACCGCCGAATGATGCTTACCTACTCAAACAAAGACTTTCAGATGGTCTGTGGTGGGGTTTGCGATTTGAGGGATTGACATACAATTTGTCAACACCACTATCACACTACGATGAGGGTTTTAATCGCAATCACCAATTTATTTTATTCTTTGATTCACGTAGCGATCTTCTCAGAAACATTAAAAGAGATGGATCCAACGGACTTCAATTGTATCTTGGTGCTGTGTGCCGGACACAAAAGGGTGACTACGTACAGAAATAAAAAATAGGTAAGTGTGGGTGGCGTGTGGTACGTAGCAATGAAGTTCTGCAGAAAGCAAAAATAAGTGAGCTTGAGAATGTCCCTTCCAGCAATTTCAAGCAATTGACACCATTAGCAATCAAAGATGGCAAACGATGTCGCGATGAATTTGAAGGACAAAATGCAATTGTCACAAATGATGATCCAAATGCAGAGCACAATCAGATACAACGGAGACGAACTTGAATAGAAGATACCGGGTAAGTCCCTCATCTATCTGTTTTACTAATAACTAGTATCAAGAAAGCAAATTCATTGAAGAAGGGAGGAATTTCTCTGTTTCTGATTATGTTAGTATTGATGGGTTAGGAACTTTTTCCTTCAAGCTAATAAACAATTATTCTGAAATAATTTGTTAAAAAGTTTGTATTGGGGGTACTGCTATGCACGAAAAATTTGCATGCTTACAACCTTACAAATTTCATAGAAGAAATTACAATTTTTGTTATATTTTAATGGGAATTTACAAGATAGTGTTATAATAACTTCAGTTAATGCAGTTAATTTTTTTTAAAATACTTTTTAATTTCAAAGCCTTACAAAAATGCAATATTTTATAAAAAATATGAATGGTATATGAAAGTTTATAAACCCAAAAAAAAAAATAAGTAACAACAAAACAAAACAAAACAAAGTGTCCGTGAAAGTGTATGTTATCATAATTTTATATTTTATGAGGCCCTTGTTTACAAATAAAAGTGTGAATTAGCATTAAATATTTAGAACTCAACCATAAAAAATATTTTCCTAAAATTGTTAACTATTAGAATTAGGGAGAAAATATAGTTTATCAACTAGTGGAGTATGATCCAAGTTTACTTTGTTTATGTATCATTTAAAGTGTTAAAATTGATTCATCTGTAATCTGAATGACTTGGTCTATAAATTGAAGGTTTCTTTCAATTAATAACAGTATCTTCTGTGAATTGTATGTGATCTTGATATCTTGATATGCATCATTAGTTTTACTATTCTATTTATTTCCCAATTTTAAGATTTTAAAATTCCCCAATGCACTGGGTTGTTGAATGTGTTTTTTTTTTATATTTATTTGTCAATTATTTATAAAAGTTATTATTCATTTCAATTTTACAATAAATTTTTGTAGTTGGATATGTTATTCAAAATTTTTAAAATTAGCAGACTCTTTCTAATTGAAGGTATAGGATGAATTTTGAATCCTTGACATCGGTATAGGCGCGTACATACATGATAGACAAAGATTGAGTACATTTTTTCTACTAATGCAGGTTGAGTAATTTTCTATCCTCATTTTAGTTTTGGATATTATATTTAGTCATTTTTCTCACATATTTCCAAAATTCAAATATTAAATTTGTTTGAGATCACAAATATCAGTTATTTTTTTCTTTTTTGTATTTTCTTTGATTTTCAATGGTATGATTTTTTCTTTAAATATGTTTATCATTTATATTGGCTGCGCACAACAGAAAAATGGATGATGCTATACATGAATATGAATGTCACCCTTTTAATGTAAACAAGTGAAAAATAAAGATGTACAAATAACATTACTTTACGATAAAAGTAGATTGTATCTACTCTTTATATCTTTTTTCTTAGGAAAGAAAATGAAGATAAAGCTAAAAATTACTAAAATCTAGTTTAGCAAAGAAAGAAATTTGCAATATTGAATATATTATATTGAAATATTATTGTGTAGGGTGACGTTGAAGAGAATCCTGCGGTCAGAATCAAGAGCAGTACATCGCACAGCGTTCTAGAGCACATGTTGTGCAAAAGAAGGGACATCCTGAGCAACCTTGTTCACATCAAAATGATGAATCGAGCAGTGAGTGAAATGTAAAGTATAAATAGTATTTGCTGTCAAGGAGATTGTGAAGTGAAGTTCCCGATGAACATTTGGCCTCCAGTTCTAGAATGCAACGACGCATCATAGTAGGAGGCAGGGTGAAATTCTGATTTTGGATTTACAACCTGGTGCTGCTGCTCTCTTTAAATTCTGTTGCAATAAAATCTCTGCACAGCTCGTTAATCATATGGAAAACCTGATTGAAAATATCTGCATTTCAAGTTTGCCAAATTTAATGTAGGACTATTGCTACTTTTGAAGTAAGCTCAGAATGCACTTGTTTACGAGTCCGGCCTGAAGTCGGACCAGTTTAAATCCAATGACATGCATCAAGAGGCTGCAGGTTTAGAACGCAAGTGTTCTGTTTGGATGGAAAGTTCTGATCCAAACCAAATTTATAATTAATTCTTTCTATATTACAACATTAGCTTACTTTAAAATATTTTTATTAAAAAATAAATTATTTGTATTATACCAATATTGCATAGTTTAATTTCATAAGTTAATGTATAATATGTTGGTTTAAAATATTTACACAAAATAGTAATTAATCACATAATTTTTATTTAAAACCAACATTTGAAATCTGACTTAAATAATCATTTATAAATTTAAATAAAATAATTTTTTATTTAGTTAATAAATGCTAAATTCAATAAAAACAAAGCCAGATAGAACTTTGAGATGTTGGACAAAACAAAATTTACGTTAAATGTGTGCATTTCAAATATAATCTATATCTATCTATATCTATAAAGCTAAAACAAGCTTGCTCTTTTCCTTCTTATAATAATATTTCCTGCTGACGTGTCGGGCTCTTAAGCCTCCGTTTTTTTGGCTTGCCACCCAAACTCCTGCCTCTCACTCTGCTTGCCAGCTTTCTGATGTTACTAACGGGCCTCTTCCTCCCAAGAAATCTATATCTATAGGGCATGTTTGGTTCGCGGGTTCTTTCATCCCTAGGAATATGAACATTCCGGGGAATGTGCATTCCAGGAATGTGATTCCCAGGAATGAAGTATTCCCATGTTTGGTTAAATGTGGATATTCCAAGGAATATCTTATTTGATTCCTAAACAAGTTATTTTCCCATGTTTGGTTCATATAATACGTTCTTGGACTTTTTATACAAGTTTACCACAATGCCCCTAATCTAAAATGACACAATAGAAGTGTTTCCCGAGAAGATGAAAAGGACAGAAATAGTAACAGTTGATTTGCCTTTCCGCCTAGAGCACTCAACTATCAAATCACTTGAAAATCGAACGAGAATATCTCAGAACCACCGGAAAAGGTGGATTCATTTGACATCGTTTCCTCAGAAGACAATATTTCCAGCCTTCCATAACTCTTAGCTATTGCAAAGCAGTCACTTTTCCCAACTCGACACATCAAAATAGGTCACCATACGGTAAATGTTGTTGTATCTTATACATTCTTTTTTGTATATGCTGCAGGGGATTATCTTGATGGGAAATGTTACTGCATCTACGTGTTTGTATGTATGTGTGTGTATATTATATAATATCCATGTTTAAACGAAACCCTAGGAAGTTAGAAGATGTTGAAACTTATATGTTGATGTTACTGTCACTAATCACATAGTAATTGCTTGTGATTATATATATATATATATATATATATATATATATATATATATATATATATATATATATATATATATATATATATATACGTTATGTATGTATGTGTGTGTGTGTGTGTGTACAATATATATGTTGGAGTAATGCATTCTTCGATGTTTCTATTTCCTGTACAAGATAGTAACACCTTCTTTTATAAATTTCATTGTTAATCAAACTGCATTTTGCCCATTTTAATTGTGTTTCTCATTGGTTGTTGCTATTTTGGATCAAACAAAAACATTCCATATACAATGTATATATATGTGTGTATAGTATATATGTAGAAATGAAAAGAGTAACGCATTTATCGATGTTACTATTTTCTATGGAAGACAGTAACACCTTCTTTTGTGAATTTCCTCGTTGATTAAACTGCATTTTGTCCATTTACTGTTTTGTTCTTAGCACAATAGGACTTCCTCCTCGATTGTGATGTTACTGTTTCCTCTGCAAACAGTCACACCCTCAACATGATGCAAGTTTCATTGTGAAGAAAGCAGCAGTTTGTCTGTTTATATTGTCTTTTTATTGGTGTTACTGTTTTAGATCAAATAGATACATGTCCCTGCACAAGAAAACAACATGTTATTGTTTGTTCTCAAAATAGTAACATGCTAATTTTTAACTATTTTGATGTTAATCTTGCTTGATTTGTGAACTTATCCTCAGATTTATCAGTTTTGTTCTTAATCACCCTTGACTTGTAAACTTATTCGAACAGAAGGACAACAAAACACCTAAGCAATCCGAGGAAACTGAAGAAAGAAGTTCACAATATGAGCAATATAGGTCTAATCTATTAGCATGCATAAGGCAGATTGAAGAGCTTAATCTAAACAACGTCCACAAGAGTTTGCTAGAACAAAACCCTTTCTGGCTGCTTATTGAAGCCATTATCACAAGCAAGCTTGATCGTAGTATATGCCAAAAAAGTGATCAAGAAATAAAAGCAGTCATTGCCACCTTCTCGTCAAAACATGAAAAATTCCTAATTAGCGGCGAACGTCTGAGCACCATCCCTACCTTAGTGAAGCTTATATTTAGAATAAGGGATGGAGAACGCCCCATCGACACAACACCTAGAAAGAGGCCACAATCTGATCTTGATACCAGCGATTCCGTCGCCAAGGACGCCTAACAAAACCACTAATATTCAATGCACTCCAAAGGGCTGTGGGGGGAACATCAGAAATTAATGTTGAGGATGTCTCATGCCTAGTAACCCTAATGCTGCTAGTGACCCTATTTGTGCCAAGCAGGGCTCAAACGCTGGCCTGGTCCTACTTGAAATATGTAGAAGACTTAGATGACATGGGATAATATTGTTGGTCTGGACATATACACGAGCAACTGTTGAACTCAATCATAAGGGACAGCCCACCAAATGTCACCGGCTATGTCATGCTATTACCAATAAGTAACAGTTGTCAAACTTGTTACACTTCATGTCATTTCTTTTAACTTGATTGAGAGTTTTTGCCATATTTCTTACATGTTTTTGGCAGTGTCGGTTGATGTTACTATTTTCACTCCAAACAGTAACATGTAACCTTTTAGTGTATAAACAGTAAATCTACGTCATGACGGCAATTAGGTTGTTAGTGTGACTTCTTCTGTGCAGCTGTTTTAAGTTTATGGTTCATGTTACTATCTAGATGCAAAACAACAATGTGATACTGTTGTGTTCTCAAATAGTAATATGTTGTTGTTTTCACATTTTTCTAGTGAATGACTATTGATTAGTCATGTTACTTTGAGACTTTGTGTATTATTATTGCCTAGACACCAACAGAAAATTATTACTGTTTGTTGTGTAGACAATAATATCCTAACTTTAAGAACATCTCTAGATGCAACTTTAATTAAAGATTTGATAAAAACAATATGTATGTTATATTATTGACAGTACTGGCTGTGTGAGACAACAAATGTGCTTTATGGGCATCAAAATCAGAGGGTACCAAGATGCCTAAAGTGGGACCTGAAGCATCTCACACACCAATTGAAGGAAATAATGGTCAGCCACTTTTAGGTAACGTTTGGAAAATGTCATTTCCTTTATCCATTTTACAATCATGCCACCACTCAATCCTTTACCTCATGTTACTGTTTCTCATTAAAATAAAAACACATCAAGAATTGCACTTAACTAACCATTCTTGTGTTTCAGGTGATCAATAGAGAACTCCAGCCAACAATCAAGGAACAAAACATCATTTACAACGTGACAACCCCAGACCTTTAACTTGTTGAATACAATGATCAAGCAAAAACATAAATCACACCCTCCCACTCTGATGAATCCGAAATGGAGGATGATATAATAACGAACCAATGCCTAATTCAACCAAGAAAAACAACACTGGATCAATTTGCAAATATTGCACTGAGTCATAAACAACATCAAGCACAAGATACAAATGAGGTACAACAGCTGAGGGATCAGTTACTCAACGCAAATTCTAGGATAACTGAATTGACCGATGAATTGAGGCTCCTCACAGAGAAACTTCAGATGGCAGAACAACAATTGAAACAAAGGAAGGAAACAATCATAGACCTAACTCAGGAGAACACACAGCTCCAAATGCAACTAAAACAAAGGATGAAATAATCACAGAGCTAATACATGAGAACACACAACTCCAATCGCAATTATATGACATAAAAAAGCACACAAAAAATCTCCAGATGATCAAGGAGACATTAGAGACTGCAAATGCCAGTCTTGATGACCAAAATAAACAGCTGAATGCACAGGTCACTAAGATGGTAGAAACTATCACAGCTGAATCAAAAAAGATTGAGCATGTTGAAGGATCGATGATCAAAAAATAAAGAAAATCAA
The DNA here is from genome assembly GCA_020226215.1 of Sindora glabra. Classification (NCBI taxonomy): domain Eukaryota; kingdom Viridiplantae; phylum Streptophyta; class Magnoliopsida; order Fabales; family Fabaceae; genus Sindora; species Sindora glabra. Next base: position 54,716 of record JAIUCU010000179.1, read on the forward strand.
AAAACTGGGATGGATTACACATCTTCTAACCAATGTGATAGGCCCACTAAACAACGACAAACATAACAAAAAATAACTCCTACTGAGGAGGAGACTGGAAATGATAAGGAGGATAATGTGATCTTATTGGAGGATGATTCAACACCAGAAATTGCCACGCAGAAGCAGACCAAGAAGACATCCAAAATTGCAATATGGCCGACTGCAAAGTACATTCCCCAAGATGTTATGGACAACATAGTGGAAACAGAAGAAGCAGGAGAAATAATGTAAGTCATGTCCAGTATTTTTGTTTGGTTTTACACTTTCCAATTGAAGAAAAATATTTTTAATGTTACTGTATCTTGTTCAAGACAATAACACCTTCTTTTGTTCGAGTTTCATTGTTAATAACACTACAGTTTATCTATTTATTGTGTTCTTTAGTTAATGTAACTGTTTCACACCAAATAGATACATGAAAACTTCATGTTACTATTTGGACACAAACAGTAACATGTTGATATTTAATGATTTCATGGACAATCACATTACTGAATCCTTTATTTAACCACACTATTATTTGCAGGTCTATTGTCTGGTCATCTCCTCAGTAGGACATGTTCATAATAATGAATGAGTTGCTGCAGGTTCTTGTAGAACAATCAATAACAAACAATGTACGTATGCATCTCTCAAACTTGCGTAAATTATGTTTTCTCTGGTTCCTTTTAGTGGTGTCATTGTTTCGATACATAATAGTAACATGGCAAAATTAATCACTTGCAGGCTCATACGAGATGATGTTACTGTTCATTGACGAAACAATAACATGCCATGCAAAAAGTAATTATCTGATAATCTCCATTTCTTCGATTTCTGATCATAGACAGCCATGCGATCATTTGCAGCATGAGCAGGACATCCAGGAAAAATAATATATTTGTATTTGACATTTTATGTTAGGTAAGGTGTTGAATACATTCCATAAATGTGATATAGAGATAATAATTTGATACTGAAGTAATGTTCATGTTGTGTTGACAGTCTTATATGGTTAGCCTTCACAAAATGTACAAGGATATGAGGGTTTACAAATTCGATCAAAGGGTGGGGGAAGCAATGAGTGTAGACATTGTTCTATTCCCAATGAACTCAATAGGGTGAATGACTGCAGAAACCCCAATCACTTTACACTTCTCGTGTTAGATAATACTAAGTGCAAATGGACTCACTACAACTCAATGAGGCCGAGAAAAGCAGGGCTTATTGATCCATACTTTCGCGATGCCCAAACAGTGGTGAGTGTTACTTGCACTGTGATCAAACACTACCCATTGCTTAATCAAACACGTTATTTTCTTATTAACAATGCTTGATCAGACTACAAGTATTAACCATTGCTTAACCCTATTTGATATTCTCATCTATATCATTTGTTTTGAATATGGTATCTATCCTAAAACATGAAAACTGACACACTAAACCAATAATAGGCACAGACACTTGTTGTGTGCCGTTACTCTATTATTGATATGTTGTTAATGCTTGATGTTACTGTTTCATGTGATAACAGTAACACGTTGCTGACTTAAGGTTTTATTATTAATGCCCTTGCGTATTATTTATTTTTAATGTTAACAGCCAGTGATTATGTTTTTTCACCACAAGGAGAAACATGTTACTATTTTTAGATCAAATGAGTAACAAGATTTTTTTAATTGATTCCTTCCTTAACCATGCTTGATTTTGTTAATTTATTTCTAATAGAAGAACTACTATGAGCAAAAGAAAAATGAAATCCTTTGCAGAAATGAGAAAGGTACGAGAGTAGATCAAGCAACTGCAGAGCCACATTTTGATATCATATCATATGAAAAGTCGCCCTAATAGGAATCCGGATCATGAGTAACAACTTCTTTAGTAGTTCATAAGATTTGATATTTATAGGTTCCAAACTAACTCATTTGCCTCTAATTACAATTTTAGGCAAGACTGCAGAATTTTTGTATGCAAACAAATAGAAGAAATATACAACAACAAAGAATTTGAAGAAGAATTGCCAGTGGAATCCATTAAGAAATACAGGGCAAATTTAGTGATAAATTTCTTTAAGGATTTCAAACCTTCCAGCTCAACGTGATTATTAAATTTATACATGCATGTACATAACATTTACAATGTGGTTATAATTAAATTGCATGTAACGTTCAATTACATGTAACATATTACATTCAATTGAATATAACATTCAATTTTATGTAATATTCAATTGTAATTTTTAATAAAAAGCCATCTATAAAGTCACAATAATTTAAAATATAACTTTCCTTTTTTAAACAAGGAAAAAATTATCTTTTATTAAATTGCTTATAATTATCATAGAATATATTAATTATTATTTCATTAAAGGTTCTTTCATGAAAACATCAAATACTAAATCTGTTGAACTAAACTTATCTAAATGGTTATTAGATACCCAAATTTCACACTTGTAAATAATTATAAGTGCAAAAAACACATCATCGAGATATGAAAGAGAAGATAGTGACTGAGAAGGAGGAAGTGATTGATTGAATGGAAGCCTATTCATTTGAGTTGGATCTTCATTACCTTCCATTGTAATTTTGTTCATTCACGTCTATATTTTTATAATAATTGTGCACATAACTTAGTTTAAATTATATCATTCATATAATTGAGAAATGAGAACTAAACTTAGAAATAAACACAGAAAAAATATATTAATATACTTTACCACTAATTAATTATTCTTAACTTTGGTTGCTCCTTTCTTAACTTAAATTGTGCAAGATTTATGTACGTATGGTAGACTTCATTCCAATTTCTTATTGATGTTCTCTCACCCCTGACATAATGTTATAATTGTTTCTTGCAATGTCAATGTTGATGTTACTATTTTGAATCAAGACAATAACATGCAGGGTAATGGCGCATTCCTAAATGTTACTATTTTAACCAAAATAGTAATATGCAAGGACCTGACATATTCTTGAGTTTTCTTCCAGGAAGGCACATATCCAATGTGAAACAATAACATGCAAAGAAATGGCGCATTCCTGCATGTTACTATTTTGACCAAAATAGTAACATGTAAGGACCTGGCATATTCTTGAGTTTTCTTCCAAGAAGGCACACATCCAATGTGAAACAAACCAGAAATCGCTAGTTGCAACCACTTAGATGGATGTTACTATTTTGAACCAAGACAATAACATGCAAGGAAATTGTCACAACCCGACATACTGTAGTCGTGACCGGCGTAAAGATACCCAATCAGCGTTCCACACTGATAAGATATCCTTACTAGCCTCCCAAGACGACATAATATCACATATACTTATAAAAATAATATTAGGGCGCGCCGAAAGAAAGTAGGTAATAAAGGGTTAAAATACCGAAATAATATACATATAACAGTACAAAAATATTTACAGAGATAAGTCTATCATAACTTTACATACAGAAAATCTAGTTATTTGACTTACTAACCCTATTTGCAACTCTAAATCACACGTTCCAAAGGGTGTTGTGGCATGTCCTCTGTAAGTGTCACCGCGCGTCCACGGATCCATGGTTATTATCTGAAAAGACAGATTAAAGAAAATGCGAAATGAGTATAAACATACTCAGTGAGTAATAACCTATTATTGCCCTTTTTTTTTTTTGGTTTTCCCATATAAGGTTGCTTTTCCAATTAAAAGCCCAAATTTAGATATTACGTTATTTGAGAAATGGCATTAGTTGGTATGCAATGTCACCTTATATCTTTGGTCCCACCTTATCTCTCGCCACCCTAAGCCCGAGGCCACCAACCTTTTCCCTCCACTACTTACCCCTCCTCTCCTTCTCTGCGAAGGATGTTTTCTCCCTCCCACATTTTTGTAAGTAAAATGAACAATTGTGGGACGCCACATGCATCAACTACAATTTTTCCTCGAGGAATGTATCAAAATACCAACAATGCCATAAGTGTTTTATGCTTCATTTATCCTTCTATGCTCATTCTCATATCAAACCCTAAAGGATATTCATGTATATAAATTAAATCATTCATATGTCATACACAAATTATTCACTTGGAAAAGAACACGGGGGTGAACATGGGCCGTGTTCTACCCCGTGTTTAGAACATGGGGTACAACATGGGCCGTGTTCTACCCCATGTACATTACTGAATCAGCTTTCGACAAAGAACACGGGGGTGAAGATGGGCCGTGTTCTACCTCGTGTACATTACTGATCAGCTTCCAGCGAAGAACACGGGGTATAACATGGGCCGTGTTTTACCCCGTGTACATTGCTGATCATCCAAAAACACAATTTACATGGCTAAACCTCCTTCTCCCCTTGACTTCTCAAAAGGGGAGTTTCATACACACTTTCATAACTCAAAATTTCATCTTCCTTAGGCTTCATAACCCATAAGAATCATCCTAATTTCATCAATTTAGTCAAATCCCAAACAAAATCATGCCAACCCACACATGCACCATTATGCCTCTAAAGTCCTAGTGTATACATCATGGTTTCTTATTGCCTTTACACCAAACCAAGGCCATAGATCAACATAACAACATCTAAAAACACCATTAGACATGTTCAAATCATCCAAAACTAATTATCTCAACAACTAACACAAATCATGTCCTAGAAATCATATTCCTCGTGACCATCCAGCATTAGGAATTCATAAAGTGCATAATAAGCTATTACTCACCTTAAATCCTTATTTGTTTCTTCCTCCTTTCAAATTTGACTTCTAAGGGAGAGGGAGATGAAATCAAGAACATAAAAATCAGATTTTAGAGTCAAGAGGAAGAAGAATTTCACAAGAGTATTAGGGGTATCAAAATCTACCTATTTAACTTGCCAATTTCCCTTGAATTCACTTTGTCTAGCTTCCCTTGTTACTTCTCTATGGGGTCACGTTTTTTTTTTGCTAGAGAGGAGCAGAAAATGTGCTGCAGCCAAGCCTCTTTTGCTTATATAAAAATGCTTAAAGGATTTCTAAGAAAAAAATCTCACAATTCCAATCATTTCCAACATTAAATGTGCCTTGAACTTTGGGAGGATTTTGGGGACACTTGGTGGGCTGCATAGCACGTCCAAGTGGCTGAGATTCAGGCCAGCACATCATGCTTTATCCAATAAAAATGAGACACAAATTATAAATGTTCAAATATTACACTTTTGCCCTAAATTTTGTCATTTTCTTTCATTTTGGTCCTTAGCTTCCCTTGGAAGTTTAGGCTGGTGTTGGATCACGAATTTGGGCCTTATTTTTTTACACTTGGGTCTGAAAGTAACATGGGCCAACCCAACCCACTCAAAAAATAAAAAGGCTAAAAAGATAAAAGGGTTTATTACGATTTGGCCCCGACTTACTTAAATTCTTTACATTCTCACCCTTAGGCTTCTAAACTTCCTAAAAATTTTATTTTTACTTCCCATAACCATTTTTGAGCTTTGAAAATTATTTTTGATCATCCATATCTTTTTTTTTTGAATTAATTTACTATAATTTTGACTCATTTTCTCACTTTTTCACTTTACCAGATACAGAAATTCAATGAATTTCTAAATGAAATTTTCTAAAATCTATTCTTAGGTTTCTAAGAAATTTTCACTCATTACAATCTCAATAATTTTCTTTTTATTATTATATATATATATATATATATATATATATTATTATTGTACTAATTTAGGGTCGTTACAAGTTTTCCCCCCTTCAAAAAAATTCGTCCTCGAATTTTCTCTAGATAAGGTATAAACTTATTACTGACTAAAGAATGGTTATAAGAAGAAAACTTACCAAATATATAGGGATATTTTTCTCTCATTTCCTTTTCTAATTCCCAGGTTGCCCCTTGGACTCCATGTCTATCCCATATTACTTTCACCATGGGGACTTCTTTAGATCTTAATTTTCGTATTTGCCAATCAACGATCTGTATCGGTTGTTCTTCATATGTTAGCTTTCGATCTAGTTCCACCGGTATTTCTTTCAATACATGGGATTCATCTGGGAGATATTTTCGCAACATAGATATATGAAAAACTGGATGTATTCCCTTCATATGATCTGGCAATTCCAATTGATAAGCCACCTTTCCGATTCGACGTTTGATCTGATACGACCCTACAAATCTGGGTGCCAATTTTCCTTTTTTACCAAATCGCATGACTCCTTTCATAGGGGTAACCTTTAAAAACACTTGCTCCCCCTCTTGAAATTCCAACTCTCTTCTTCTGTTGTCTGCATAAGACTTACATCTATCCTGAGCTGCTCGTAGTTTTTCTCGAATAAACTGAATTTTACGAATAGCATCTTCAACAAGGTCTGGACCAATCATTTTTGCTTCTCCTGGCTCAAACCATCCAATGGGTGATCGACATTTTCTACCATACAATGCCTCAAATGGAGCCATCTGTATACTCGCATGATAGCTATTGTTATAAGCAAACTCCATTAATTGCAGATATTTATCCTAACTTCCCTCAAATTCTATTGTGCAAGCCCTGAGCATATCTTCTAATGTTTGAATTGTTCTCTCAGATTGCCCATCAGTTTGTGGATGGAATACTATACTAAATCGCAATTGAGTGCCTAGCGTCTCTTGAAATGATCGCCAGAATCGCGATGTAAATTGTGACCCACGATCCGAGATAATCACAAGCGGTACGCCATGCAACGGAATAATTTTATCCAGATAGAGTTGGGCATATTGTGATGCAGTATAAGTTGTCTTCACTGGTACGAAGTGGGCAGACTTAGTTAAACGATCAATGATTACCCAAATGGAATCATATCCTTTATTAGTTCGTGGTAACCCGGTCATGAAGTCCATAGTAACACTTTCCCATTTCCATTCAGGGATATAAATGTGTTGGTAGAGACCTGCCGGGCGTTGGTGCTCTGCCTTCACTTGCTGACAGGTTAAACATCGCATTACATATTCCTGCACATCTCATTTCATTCCATCCCACTGATATACAACTTTCAGATCCTGATACATTTTCATTGCACCAGGATGCATTGTGTAAGATGATTCATGAGCTCGCCTCAACACTTCCCTTCTTAAAGTAGTAGGTACCCACAGGACAAATTTTCATATC